>JAFIDM010012231.1:166465580-166498010 GCA_023159025.1 Thereuonema tuberculata
TGATATGATCAATTTCAAAAATTTTGTACCAATTAAATCTTGTTTTTGATTCCTCCTCTAGTAAATTTCTTTCTCTTTTAACCTCAAAATAATTTTTAATTATTATTTTATATATAAATTTTTCATTTATTTTTAATATTCTGTATTTTTTTCTTATTCTTAATTGTTCTTCTTTTGATTTATGTTTAAAATTTTTGTAGACATTATTAAATATTTTCATTGTTAATTTATTAATATTCTCTATCTGTTGTTTATTAATATTAACCCAACAGTCTAAACCATAATTCAAAATTGAGTCTACTAGGGACTTATAGATTATAAGTTTTTGTTTGAATGGGAAAACGTTTTTAATATGATAAAAAAGATAAGAATTTGAGTTCAGTTTCCCCATTACAATCTCTTATTGACTTTTCCAAGAGAATGTATTGTCCATATATATATACCTAGATATTTATATTTTGAAATTATTTCAACTTTTTTACAATTACATGCGTTCGTTCGAATATTACTTCTTTGATGTATATTTGAACATTCAATATCATGTAGATTTATCATTAAATTATTGTTTAGTCTTTTATTTTTGTTTTTAATTATCATTATTTTTGTTTTTTCCCCGTTTATTTTCATTTTATTTACGTATGTTTATAGTATTTAAGTCTGTTTGTAATTTATAATAAGCTTGAATTTGGTTTTCATCTGTAGCAATCAGTATTACATCATCCGCATATATAAAAATTTTTGAATTGTGTATGTTATTACTTATTGAATTTATATATATGTTAAACAAAAGCGGTCCTAAGTTTGAACCCTGTGGGATCCCCTCTTCTTGAATTGTACATTCGACTTACATTATTTCCGATTTTAATCTTAAACTTTCTCTTATGCAAATAATTTTCAATAATTTTACTCACGTTGCCTCTTATCCCCATTTTATTAATTTTTTGAAGCAAGATTTTATGATCAACTGAGTCGAAAGCCTTACTAAAATCAATAAATGCTATGTAAATTATTTTTTCATTGTTTAATGATTTATTTATATATTCATTTACATTGCTTAATAGATTTTGTGTACTTTTATTTTTTTGATATGCGTATTGATTACTGTTTAAAAGTTTCTTTTGGCTTATGAAGTTAGTAATTTTTTTTTATATAAAACTTTCTATAATCTTTGAGATGTTCGATATCAGCGAAATTGGCCTGTAATTATTTAAATCGTTATGGTTGCCTCCCTTGTAAATTGGGACCGTGTATGAAATTTTCCATGAATTCGGATAAATTCCTGTTTTATAAATTTTTTGAAACAGTACAACCAAGAAGATAGAAAGATTTTCTTTTATTTTTTTAATGTCATTTGTATTGATTAAATCAGGTCCAAAAGAATATTTTGTCTTTTGATTTTTTATTATTTCTAATATTTCATTTTTGTTAGGAAATGTTAATACCATAGAATTTAATTCAGATTCCTGATTTTCATCTTTCATCTTTCTTTTTTTTTTCATTGTTTGTATTATTAGCATTTATGTTCTGGGTAAAGTTTTTGCTTAGTTGGTAAAACAATATTTTGCTGTTATAATTTTCTAATAAGTTTACGTGGTTTGAAGTCTTATTTTTGTTTTGCTTACCAATTATATTATTATTTAGGATTTTCCAAACATTTGAGTTTGCATTAGGATCATCTTTTATCATTTTCCTGAAATACTTTTCTTTTGCTTGTTAATTTGATTTTTCAACCAATTTCTTTTCTTTTTATATTCTTTTTCCAGTTCTTTATTATTTTTGTTTTTTATATATTTTTTGTATAAATCATTTTTTTCTGTAATGTATTTCAGAATTTGGGAATTCATCCAATTCTTTTTATAATTAGGATTTTGTCTCTCTTTTGGGGTCATTTTACTTTTTTCTTTCATTATTTTGTTTTTGACCTTGTATTTTGCTCTTTTTATTAACTTATTTAATTTGTTTATGATTTTGTTTGGATCTTCTTCATTATTCTCATTTATTTGATCTATTAAAAGTATTAATTCTTTATTTAAAAAATCAGTATCTATTTTAAAATTTTGTTTCTCATTGTTAATATATTTTTTTTCCTTTATGTTTATTTCTTTCCTTTCAATTTCAAGCAGAATTCCAAAATGGTCGGAGATATCCCACTGTATTATGTTTGCATTAATTTCAAGAGACTCTGTATTAGAAAAACAGTGATCTATACAAGTATTAGATTCAGATTTTACTGTTTTGACCGATCTTGTTGTTTTATGAACATGATTCAAAAAGCCAAGATTATAAAACATATTTAAATATTTCAAACTTGTTTTATTGTGTATTTCTCTCCCTATGTTTATGTTAGTATCTCCTATGCAAATTAAAAATTTTTTTCCATTTCTCTGTATTTTATTTATATTGTCTTTTAATTCCTTGATAAATTTATTCTTATCTGTGTGTGGAGGTTTATATATTATGTAAATTATTAATTCTCTCAACAAGAAAGATTTATTGTTGAAAGTGCAGATTAAATTTTCATGAGTTATTGCATCTTCGCTTTCTATTTGCACAATATAATTTTCTCGGTGTAATATTATTATTCCTCCTCCTCTAGTATTTTTCCTTAGTTTATAGTTTCTTTTAAATCCTATTAAATTAGATAGAAAAACTTCTTCTTCTTTTATATTTACTTCTACCAATATAACATCAATATAATTTATTTTATTATTAATTAATTTTGTCATTATTTTAAGTAAGACAAACGGTTAGCACTCATTTAAAAAGAATGTGCAATTGTTCGTATTCTCTCATATCACAATGATAATTATAGAAATTTAATTAAGATTGTACATAATTTTTCATTAAATGACATGCTATAAGCTAAAAAAATGAAAAAAAGATAGTCCTCCCCAATAGCAGACACCTCCCAATATGGACGAAACTTCCGGTCCCGTGACTGTCCGTTATTCGGAGATAAAACTGTAATATGTATAAAACGGAAATGCTTAATTCTTAAAAGATGGCTAAAGAGACTTGTTTCTTGCAATTTAAGACATTACTTATAATTCGTCTCCGATTTCTATGAACCATTACAAAAAATATATCATTATAAAAAGATATTGATAATGCTTTCTTTATATTAAATCAACTTAATAATGAATAGTGATCATTAAAGTAATTGTTACAGTTATTTAACAGAAGGAAAGAATGATTCAATATCAACTAACTAACCGTAAGCCCGGGCCGTAGCTAGAGGCTTGCGAACTGGGCGGCTGCCAGGGGCGCAGTACGGCAGGTGATATTAACATTATACCTATCTTTTCTCTCAAAATTTATCGATTATTTGCACATTTTTTGATAAAAAATTGCATTAATAGCATTTTTACTGAAATTAGTAATATAATCATATGGTGTTTATAAAACGATAATTAATGCTAGGGCGCCATTTTGTCTCGCTATGGCCCTGCCTTAAGCTACAGAAATCTAAAGAATAGTAAGATTCTTTTTCATTGGCTTTGATGTTGTTATTAACAGTAAATGATTTAAATGAAATCTTCGTTTGAAGCTATGCAAAATAGAATTGAAACAAGACTCTAAAGCAAGTGCTTGCCATTAGTTAACTAGATAGAAATTAAATCTTACCATCACTTACACGATTTCTTCGAAGCATGTATAAAATTAAAGTAAGTAATAGAAATACTGTGATTTAGTGATACCATAAATGAAGGTTTGCCTTATTTTTTTGGCACGATTTGGCTACAATTGGTTTACAAATTTCAATTGTTTTCGATATATAAGGATCTCGGGTTCTACATTTGCAATATTTACATAAAATAATATTAAAACATTTAAGCCGCTTTGCAAAAAATATCAGTAAATTGATATATTTACATGCAGGGACAGATGGGGTGGGGGGCAAGGTGGGCGGCAAATGGTTTTTTTTTTTGTTTTGTTTTGTTTGTTTTGTTGGTTAGTTCGGAAAGTTCGGTTATTCCGAATTGCAATTGGAGAAATATGGTCACCCTGGGGAGAGGGGCGGCAAAAACTAAGTGTTTTTGCCGCCCCATAATATAGCATAGATGGGTCATTCCACAGAAAACGTACCTTTTAAGAGACAAAAATGTTAAAAAAAAATATTGGCAAACAAATCTGAAATTTATTTTCTAAGCAGTATTATTGCTTCTATGAATTATAAAATGAATTGTTACATTGTTTCTTCTTTTTTCATGAAATAAGGAATAAAATAAAATTTTGATATGGACGGAGGATACACAACTGTAACAGAGTATAAGATACAGTAATGAAATCTACCATATTTTAAAAGCATAACTCATAATTTAAGTAAAATTTCAATTTATTCTGAAACTGAGTGGTTAAACGGAACATTAACTTATCGCAAAATAGCAGAAAAGAAATTTACCGATAATAATAAACAATATAGTACATATACTAAATCAATTATTGAGACTCATAGTATTTAAATAAATGATTTGGTACCCTCTGTTACGAAATTAATATCCTCCATTCAATGTTAATGTACGGACGATACATTCCTAGTTTGTCATGCTTATTGTGAGGTTAGCTCGTGAACATCCTTTAAAATGTAATTGAAACGTATTTAAGAATAACTTCAACAAGTTCTATGTATTTTCTCAATGTTATTTATTTGTCTAAGTTGAGAACGGAGGATACACAAAGATTAGAACCGTCTTGAGAATCCTGAAGAAACTGTTAGATAGAATGTAGTTAAACCATACTATTTTACTCCAAACACAAGACAGAGCTAAAACAAAGTGGCGTCTTTTCCTCCTTCATCCACTCTTTGAGAATACCATTGCCATCTAATGGGAATTTGCTAAAATATCTTCAGAACGGAGGATACAGGGAAAGTCTGTGACAAACTTTCAAACCTGAAAACATATGTTCAAGCTAACATTTTCTCATTTTTTTTATGTCGAACTGCAGTTCACCTTTTAATATAAGAAATACAATGTGACTCACTCATTCAATATTTCCTTAAATTCATGCAATAATTAACCACCCTTTTGACGAAGCACTTGTGACACGTAACGGAGGTATACATATCTTCACTGTTGTTTAAAAATTTAATAGAAATAAAATGAAAGAACAAAGAATACCAATGTTCATATCTTCCTTGGTTTGTATTGCTGTTTATAACCACTGAAAGAAGAACTTTGAATATTTCTTAAGTAAATAAGTGCCTTGTACGTAAAAAGGTACGTTTTCTGTGGAATGACCCAGATCCGTCCCTGAATAACGATTATTCATTAGCTTCACGTTTTGCTCTTTGATGATGCGGAGGCTGATTCTGACATTTTGATTTTTAAGATTAATTTGTAATACAAAATTTCCAAATTCTTCTTGTAACGTCTTCCTTTTATTTTGTTTATTAATCAAAAAGAAAACACCACATCTCCATAACATGTAGTTTATTTAAAAACTTTACGGAATTTTCGGGATGATGATACGTCATCCCTTCTTCAAGCGAAATGTAACAATAAATTAGTTTTTTGGAATAACCAACAATACAAACTAGTGATAAACATGAAAACTATGTTGTAATAATTTACAATTGTTTTAACAATATGAAATAGCAATTATGCTTTTACATTACTTTACAATTTTTGAAAAAACAAATAATCCAAATGAACTAACAACATAACACATAGATACATCAATTCTTGTTTACAATAAGATAACTTAGATATTTTGAATCCTTTAAATTAACTAACAATCCAATAATCAAAAAACATTTCAGTAATGAAATTCATCAATATTAACCACTTTTTTTACATCTTTTTTAATTAAGTCCTTTACTAATATAATCGTAGAAGGGTCTACTTTAGCCCCTTCATATCTATTAAAATTAGTTCCTTTTGTACATTTTATTACACAACTTTCTAATATTTTTCTTAGACTTAAATCTGTTTCCTTATATAAAATTTTAACATAGTCCTTCATAACATGTCCTTTATTAATACAATGTTCTGCAATATCTGAGACGTCCTTATTGGCATTTTTTAAGGCAGTACCGTGCTCAGACATGCGCTCTGCCTTAGTTCTTTTAGTCTCCCTACATAAAATTCCCCACATGTTCTACAATCCACCCTATATACTATTCCCATTTCATATTGCCCATCCCTTTCATTTATTTTTTTACATAACAAATTTTTAATTTTGTATTGGTATTTGAACCCAACATCTATATTAAAAGACTTACAAATATTTCTCAAAATCATGCTATTATTATTCATATATGGAATAAAAACTTTATTTGTAAATTTTCCAATCTCTTTTATTTTAAAAGTATTATAATCATTAATTTGTTTTTTAATGAACCTTTCTGAGTAATCATTTTTCTTTAATAACTTAGTCATATCATCAATTTTTTTTCAAATAAGTATCTTGTTTACTTGTATTTCTTAATTTGTAATGCTGAATTTTTGAAAAAAATATAACTGTTCAAATTTAATTTACATTAATTCTAATGAATTATCAAAACGAATGCTAATTTTTGTAAAATGCATATCGCTTATTTAAGTAGTAAGTTAAAAAATCTTTTGATTGACCGAGGGAAACTATATTTAGAATTTGTGTCGCTTAATATCCATGAAGAATTCTTGCTGCTTTGCAACCCACGCAATGCTGGTCTTCAAACAGGTGCACCATTAGAAATTAGAGAACTTCAAAAAAAGAAAGGTCTATTATTATCATCATTATTATTCAGAGCCATATCCAAAATATCCATAAATTCGGAGCCATACCCACAACTATATAGACTATTTTTTGTTGTTGTTGTTTTTTTAGTGTTTCAATATCTTTTGCATAGTTTCTGAAGGAAATAGCTTTTCCGCTGAATTCGAATACATATCAGTTAACAATGAAATATTTGTTAAAGGAGTTGAATTAAAAAAGAAAAGAAAACAACAGAGGAGATAACGCGAGGAAGCATAACCTTTCGGGATTAATTGGCAGATGTCGTAAAAGGGAAACCTCCACAAAGATTATATTGCTACAATATAAGTTGCAGAACGACTTGAGATGATCTAAACAGAAAAAAATAGCATTTTAGCTGCTCATTAGATGACTAACGTCTATCAGGAGTCTTTTCGTTGTTGGTAAAGCTCATTCTTCTGAAGAGGACTTGTTGGTATTTTGGAATAGTCTTGAAGATTGTTATGTCTCTTTCTTTCCTTGAATATATCCTGCTCGTTAAGTTTTGGCGCTTCTATAAAGATTGCATTTCTTCATAATAAAAAAAAATTCAAATATTCAAAATGCAGTTGTTATTAAGGAATGCAATCTTTTATTGCAATAATGTATGAAATACGAACCCACAAATCGGAATCACATAAATTCAAAAACAAATATTCGAATCCAGTTGCTGAGTCTTAGGCAAAGTATTGAATTTCTGTTATAAAATCCTAGTGTTTTGCAGATGGTAAAATGAAAAGATAAAAATCTGCAAGTGAATAATGATTGTCAATAGGGTAATTACGTAATGAATAGTAAAATTAGATATAACTGATGGATTTTTACCTAAAAATTCTAAAAATTACTTAATTAAAAAAAACAAAAAAGCTAACAATAAGACGTCGAAATGGTAACTATTTTATTTTATTAGTTAGCACTATCAGTAGGCTGATTTAACATTGATTATAATTAATTAACATTACAGATATGTATACATTTTTTTATTATTTGATAACTCAATAGATTAAAATAAATAAATTCATCGCAAAATATTTTGAGCTAAGGACGATTAGAAATTTAACGGTTTCTTTAATTTCTCAATGAAAATTAAAAAATAGTGGAAATGCTTTAGAAATAGCTGTTCTCCTTTCCTTGGCTGGTTATAACGTCCTTTACAATTTATTCATTGTTCGCTTAGAATTCTTAGTTACAAAGAAATAATTGCTCATTAGTTAAACCAGAAATAAATAATTACAGTTAATAAATATTACCTAAAACAGAAGTTGATCATTTCAAAATAATAAAATGTATTAAGTAAAAAGACTTATTGGTAAGAAAATCAAATATCTTCAGGTCTTTTGTGAATTTATTTGGACGAAGTATTAAAAGGAAAAGTTATGTAAACTGTAATAGTTCGTTAAATTGGCGAAACAATGTTTCTTTTGCGTTAAGAGTTGTTTCGTCCTTGTAGGAGTAGGGTAAAGGAAGCTGCTGATTTAAAAACATGAAGGATAACAGCAGTGCTCCCACCCACCGCTCTCCCATCCATCCATTTGTGTCCATTGCGAATCTTGGAATGGCTGAAGGCCAATTTGTGCGGCAGACGCGATCGACTTGTGTAATGAGCATGCATATACTTGATCTCAGGGATGATACGCAATGAATGAATAGTCCCCAGAGAGACCGCCAACGCTTAAGCCACACAGAAAACATGGAGATAAAGCGGGGGTGCGCGAGTGATGCGGGCCGGTCTGTTTACACTGGGAGGAGGCCTCATTGAATAAATTCCCCATAACATCTTTTCACTCCCGTCTTCGCCTCTGATAGGCTCCACGATCGCAAATAAGCCAATAAGCCCAGCGGAGCCCTTACAAGCGGCAGAGCGGATCGTTATGGGGCTGCGGTAATAAATTGCTCCCACTGAAAAACAACAGCAACCGCCTAACAGGATTTAGAGGCGCAGAAGGAAGCAATCAGGCCGTCAGCCGATCGACTGATTATGCAGAAAGACTCGCTATACACTGCCGTTACCGTCAATGGCTCTGTCGAACAATTCAAAAGAGGGAAGGTGGAGAAATGGCTTTTCAGAAATGGAGAAGAGAAGATCCACTTACCCATACATAATGAAATGTTACGCCGACAAAGTTACAGACTCCGGAAAACAATAAATAATTAAGTCAATGTTCCTTTCTTTCTTTGTTTTCGAAGGATGAGGAAAAAAATAAAAGAAGTTTTTGGATAGAAAGTTATCTCAAATTAAGTTTGGATATGTAGTTAAGGCGATAACTAAATTTTGAGGTTTAGAAATGAATGTATTACTTTAGTAAGACTGGTGAAATACTAAATTATTTTTGATCTTACTGATACGTAGATGAACTCTAAAATCCATATAAAATAACAAAAGAAATGATAAGATTCAGTAAAATTCGTTAATTTTTGTTATACTTGAATTCTATCTAGCTAATTGTTTGATTGTGGTTTGCATTTTTTTTTTATGTATTATATAAAAGTTTTCTGAAGTAGGCGGTAATCTGAAGTTTAAGAAGAAAGGCAGGAGAGAATATTATATTTTCAACTTAGCGCTACGGACTGTTGGTATTTTAAGCAAAGTTCTTGGATTTTGAATGTTGCGCCATAACAGTAGCGAAGAATTTTCGAAGTAAACTGAAGAAATTGTTTACCTTATATTATTTATCGCAGTACCAAACATTCTTTTCAGACCGAAAAAGTCAATGTCAACCAATATGGAACGCACTGTATCACATGCGAGATACTCAAAAAAACAAACGCGGATTTTCCAGTTATTTGTAAGAAATAAAGCCATATATCTCTTCTTCATGTCAATTTTTATTCAATAGAAAAATAAAAAAAATAAAAAAATATATTTTACTTTCAAATAATAAAAAGTTATTAGAATCGCAATTAAAAAAAGAAAACAGGAATTACCTTTGAGATCGTGGTTGGGTGAAATCTTTTATCTGTGCATCGTAAGACTGTCATTCTCTTTTCTGAGGTGATGTAGTTTAAATAATTTATTTATTTGGGTCAAAAGTGTTGGTTATAGCATTGTTCGTGTGAATGATTCAGTTTTAGAATTGAAACTTTTAAATACCATTGAATTATTATTAAAAACGAGCTCTTGTTTGATGCAATCTACTGGTTCACCTTAAAGCTCATATGAGCACATTATTTTAGTCTCTGTATTCCAACTCACTCCAATCCTTCAAAAAATGACCTTCGAAATCCCTTGCTGAACTAACTGGACTCATTTTATTTTTTTAATTTTGTGCAATGCATATTTAGGGTTCAATATAAAAATTTGAGCAAGATCAGGTTTTAGTCTTCATTCCCGCCCAATCCATCCCAAATCGAGCTGCCTGTTTAGCCTGCTACTATGCGATGGTTATTTGAGCGTATTCCTAGTAAGAATTTTAAAATACTAAATGACAATTATAAGAATTGTCTACTATATATAAATTTCTAAAAAACAAAAAACATTTGTTGAAATTCTGACGATGAAAAGATTTTTCTCAGATCTTTTGAACACAGTTCAATGCTGTATATCATGTGCTCTTCCAATATATCTCCATTTACATTGCTCTGTAAATTTTCTGTCTTGAGATTGCGGAAAACTAATTCGGGATTTTTATGCAACCAGATATATAATCTGACGTTTCCAGACAAAAATTTGAAAAAAAAAATAAAAAAGATTCTAAGGCTCCATATTTGATATATTATTATTAATTTAATTCTATCATTAAGTTGTAGCAAAGCAATAGCTCTTTGTATAGTAGCCAGATAGCCAGGAAAATTCACCAGATAACAATTTATAAATATTTTTATTTTATTTATGAAGATAAGTAAAACCCCAAAAAGGTTTTGCTTTCCACAACTACCATCAACAATTTTTTGGCTATTTCCTCTAGCATCAACAATTTTTGATTATTCCCTACAAAAAAACTTCCAAAGTCTTATATTAAATGAATTCGGAAGACAGTTTTAAATGAATGGAAGACTGATAAACAGACAAACTTTCTAAAATATATTTACATCTTAGATTAATACAAAAGATAATGGAATACTGAATTAGTTTTCGGTGTTCGTTGTCAAAATGAACAGGCTTGCACAATATTAGCCATTTCAAAAAGGAAACTCAAATGAGAGTAATAGAAATATAGAAATATTCCTGCAATATTTTATTTAATTTAAGGCAAAATTTTAAATTATGATGCTTTCTGTAATTCTAATAAAAATCTTACTATCTTACTATTTAAAAATTTATAAAAAGGAATGAAAAAAACCTTGTAACCAACTGATAAAAATAAATAAATTGACATTGAGTTTCAGAAGACACGAAATTCGATTTTTTTTTTTTTTTGCAGATAATAATAATCTTATCTGTAAAAATTACTGAAAATTATTAGTAATTAAAGCAGAAGGCTGACTCCATAATTGACGATTTATCTTCGTAAAATACTGTTCAGTGTTAAGGTAATTCTTTTAGTGGCTATTAATGGTTTCTGCATGAAAATGAGGAACTGGCTTTGCATAGAGATGCGCTGTTTTGCAAGTCTAAAGAGATACCATTTTTCTCTGTCATTATGTAGTCGATATTATCAACAAAACATTTTTGTAATTAATTATAGCTTAAATCGAAAGTCAATTAAGATAAAAAGTAAGTATCTAATTTTATTCAATAAAGCTGAATTTTTAAAACTCCTAATACTTTTTAGTACCTCCTAATATACTTAGTAATACTTCCTGTTGAAAAGAGGACATACTTTCCTAATAAATGAAATTTGAAATTTCTTACTCAATTTAAATTACCTTTTATAGTCTTGTCTTTTAAATCCTTTTTTCCTCTTCAAATAGTTTTAAACCTCTTTTTTTTTTTTATTTTGTAATTCAACAGAAGAAAAAGCTTCCAGATCTTTTAACAGTAATTTCAGATATTTTCAATGTAGTTATAAATACCTCAACCTTGTTTGTGCCAGATTTAAACTAGGATAGATTTTAATGTGTTAAAAAGGAAGAAATTTTCTTTTAAAATTAAGCACGTCTGAAATACTTGAAAGTGTGGGAAATATAATTTCTTTTTTTAAGCCTCCAAAAGTGAGACTCATAAATTTAGTAAATATATGTATACTTTTTTATAGGAATGTTTCTGTATGTCCTCCTAAAAACCTTTAAATCTGATAAATAGATCTTCTTCAAATCTGATATACATCTTTACGACAAGCGACGATGCCACATTTTTATTTGAAAATTTTTATTTATGGGTTCTTGTCGAGAAATTTGCACGTGAAGGTTAGGAAAATTCTAATAGAAGAGCATTAGAAGCGAAAAAATGAATTTTTATCAATATCTAACAATGTATTATTTTGTGAGGATTCAAATCCTCACTCCCGTTACTTTAATAAATTATTATTAAAATGAATTGGATTTAGACGAATTACATGAACACGCGGATTTCATTATTATTATTAATATTATTATCAGAAATGGAAAGTTTGTCTATTTATATTCGACAAATATTATTATAATTTGTAAGTACTCATAAACGGGAACTTTTCGTTTATATTTATTTTATGATTTGACAGACTTTGCACATATTACAGATTTAAACAATAAAGAAAAATAAAAAGCGTTTTAAGGAAAGCAGATTTTTAGCGACATATGTGGGTGCTATTGCGTTTGTCGTGTCCGTCAGAAATCCGTGTCTGTCCTTCCCTAACAACTCCCGAACGGAAAGTCGGATCTGCAAACGGACTTCATCATCGTCTTCAGAGGCCCAGACACCGAAGGAATTGGGTATTTTTGTTTCTTGTGTGCAAATAATTTCGGCATACTCTGAGTTTTTAAGGTTTTTGAGTTGAGTCTTGTTTTTGTTTTGTTTTTGTATTACGGAGATTCCCGTAGACCAATTATCACTCTACTTTTAAGGAAACTGAAGTAATAAAGTGGGATATATTGTGGAGTATGCCGAAATTATTTGCACACAAGAAACAAAAATACCCTATTCCTACGGTGTTTAGGCCTCTGAACTCGATGGTGATGTCCGTTCGCCGATCCGACCTTCCATTCGGAAAGTTGTTAGGGAAAGACAGACACTTTCAGAATTCAGAATCAGAAGGTTGTGAGTTCGAATCACATCCTTGAATACTATTTTTTATTTATTATTATTTTTTTTTTTTTATTTCGGAGATTTCAAGTTTATGCACACGTTCAATGTCCGCGTGGGTTTTAATGGGTCTCCCTTAATTTTATGCTTTAGCACAAAATGTCTTTTATCTAGTAAGCCTTTTAGACTTAAACTTCGACTTCTTGATTTTAGATTTTATTTTATTTACTTTTTTCCAAAAAAACTTGAACTTACATTACATCTTTGGAATTTTGATCATTTTCTCATCCTTGAACTGCCGTATCCGTCGCAGCCGTGATTGTCCAAATCAGCAAATAATTCGAATAACTAATTTCCTTATTTTCCTAGATTTTCTCTGCCTACTTGTTTATTGTGATGCTTCACGAAAAAAAAAAAAAAACATATTAAATTAGTTTTTTTTTTTTTAATTTTATTTTTCCATTAAAACTCAAGGGAAGTCATGTCTGGTTTTAATCAACGAAACAAAATCCTCTGGTTTTACAAAAAAGTAACATTTCAGTTTTAAATTATGCTTTATTCTAACTTTCAAATTTCATATGGTTTTAAACCAAATTGAAAATTTTTCCAATTCCTGCGAATAATGCAACAATCTATCGGGATTCAATACATTTCAGATTCGGAAACAATTCTGCATCCTGTCCAAGACTTTTTTTTTTGGGCGGGGGGGGGGTTCATTCTGTGGCGATTCAGGCTTCGGCATAATAGCGTCGTCCATTCTCACCCTCTTTCTCCCCAAAGCCCGCCCATGTTGATCGATTGTTCATTGGGGAATTAAACTATTACCGTTACAGGCGCTTTTTCACCCGCCAATTGAAACTTGTTAAAATTGAATTAGGCAATTTGGAAGTGTAGTGTTGTGAGCGGTTCTCTCTTTCTCCCCTCATCCACCCGCCTATCATACACTGTAATCTTCCTGCACTCTGTCGTCAGTACAACCTACTTATTCCGGCTTTATTGCATTTTTGGAATTAGCTCCCGTGATTGATTGCTTCTCTATTATGAAGCCGTTATGTTTTGCCCGTCTTCCCGCTCTCTTCGCTCGTCCATTTCGACGACAGCGTAATTGACTTGCCTGTCAATACCGGATTAAGCTGTAATAATTTTCCGCCTTAATGCGGCTAATTGAAAGTACCGGCAGGCCACCCGACTACCTTGTTTTCCAAGGGAAATCTGCATACAATTACGCTGCTTCGATGGAATTTAAAGAGAACGACACCGCTGTAGATTTCTGAAGACTGAGCGTGGGAGGGAATGAAAAAAGAAACGAGAGAATATTCAATGTTTTCAGTCTGTGCATAGTAATCAGCCTGGAAAAGAAATAGCTTCAGAGAGCGCACTCTTTTTTATCCTAATTTAACTAAAGGGGGAAAAAATGGAAGAAAAAAAATACGGAATAATTGATGTCTCTTAGTATATAAATTTAAAATAGACTGTGTTCTCTGGAATGGAGAAATTGTAGGAAATTATAATTTTTTCTACTGTATAAATCGTTTAATTGTAATGAATTTTTTAAAAAAGTATTAAAAATATCTTTAATTAAATCTTAATTTTTAAAGCAGAAATCGGCAAGTTATTGTTATCTAGTACTTAAGTTTTTAATTAATAATAAAATGACTCCAAATCGAAGAGGTTTCGAGTAGTACTTACCTGTAAAACTTTTTAAATGACAGTTTCGCAAAGAGATTTTTCCCTAATGATTTTTCCAGTGCAATGAGATTTTTCAATTGCTATGTCAGATTGTCTTCAATCGAGAACAAACACAATAATCTTACGTACACGAAAGATAAATTTGAATAAAATAATTACATTGGCGAAGGATTGTTATTATTATTGTTATTCACTCATTGAGCCAAAATAACAGAAACGGGAAGATCCGTGACTGTATTTTCAGCGATTTATTGTGCGACTCTTAATTATTTCATGGTTAATAAATGATTTAATATACTAAAGAATGAAAGAAGTTCATCTAAAACTACACTCCATATAGAATCATCATCAGCGGAACTGTGAATTCTTGTTAGGATGTGGAATCCAACCTTAATTTTAAATAGCCTTGCATACTTTTCGTAGGTTGTAAATTTTTGCAGAAATCATGTGGTTTAGTTCCAGTTGCCCGCATATTGAGATTGTAGCTCGGTAGAAGTTTATTAGAAATGTGACTTAATGAATAATAGAATGTTTTATATTGAGTTTGTCGTCGACTTCCAGAATAGGATTCTATGAATACAATGTATTTTGTATTGGATTCATTACTATTTCTTATTACTTCCTGTTGTTCTGTGCTTCAAATACGCAATACATGATTTCCAAATGATCAAAAAAAAAAAAAAAATGTATATATTTGATCCTTACAAGATTATTTTTCAATGACGTACGCTTTTGAAAAAGGGTTTAAAGACCATTTTTTTTATGATAGCTAGCTGTGGGTTCAGCGAAGACATTTCAAAAATAACGGATAAAGATTATATTAATGTAACATTTTATAGTTAGAATCGAAGAAAAATCTGTATCTATGAAATGTCATCTCTCAAAGGAGTCTTCTGATGAGAAGTGCAAAGAAGTTTTGTAACTTTACAAAAGGAACATTAAATGTTACATCTTTAACTTATTTTACTTACTTATTACTTTAAGTTAATGTTACGCAGGGAAATACAAGTTCCATAGCCTGTTTTTTTTTCGATGAATCATTTCTAAACAGACCAAATAATGAAGCACCAAATGTGAAAAAGCTTAATTTAAATAACAATTTAATTTTTTTTTCTTTTTTTTTTTAAGCAGGGTGATTACAAAAAAAAGAGAGAGAGAGAGAGAGAGAGAGAAGCTTATTTGGAATATTTATTTACTGAAATTCAATTATAAAAATGTTGATATAATATTTCTAAAATTAAAAAAAGGCTATTTTTTTTTTTTTTTCATTTTACCGCTGGTGACACCATTTGCAAGATGAATCTCATCACCATCATCATCAGAAATTCTACTGACGCTCTTTCACAAACATCAATCTTTGAGTTAAAGATGTAGATTCAGTTGGTTGGTTGTTTTTTTCTTATCGATCCATGAAACAGCAAAATTTTGAAATTATTAAAACAAAACAAAAATAAACCCAAGATTACTCTTTCCATATGGAGATTATTTTTATTTATTTATTTTTATTTTTTATGTTTATTTTTATTTATTTTTTTAAATTCAGAAGTGTGAGCTAATTATGCTGGAAATCTAGCTTATTTATTTTCAAATCTAAGCAAGAGGCGAAATTGAAAACCTTATTTTAAACGATTAAAACATATTACTAAATTATTGGAATTTAGATACAGTAAAATCTCGATTTCATGTTCCCGCTGTTTGGTTTTTGTGTGATTTTATACATTTATTTTAAGTTTTCTCAGGACTAGTTTTTTTTTTTCTGCTAGAATTTAAAAATCATCATTTCATGGTTTTTATGTCCTTAGTCTTATTCTGAAAATTTTTTATTTTACTTCTGGTCTTTAAAAATGAAAAAAATGTAGCAACGGTATTTATATATGTTCTTAAGGCTAACAATGTTACATTTATCAATAGTATTTTTCAGTCATTATATTTTCTCGGAATTTGATCTAATCCTGGCTGTCATTCATATACTCCTTTATGGAATACATCGCAATATTATGTATTTCTTTTGTAAGAGTTCTATCTCTGAATTGTATTCATTCTAGACCACACAGTTTCTTAAATTATTACCAGCAATGATCTGCTGGGTTCTGTAGAGTTTTTCAGTATGATTTTATACTAATAATTTATTTAAAAAAAATCATTCTCTCTGAATTCATATTTATGTCTATTTTTTTTATCGTTTAATATAATGCCTACAAAAGAATAAAAATCAATGTCTACAGTAAATGCCAATCTATTAAAAGAGCATGGTTTTTTGAAAGATACTCTCATCACTGTTGCAATACACGTATTAGATTGATTTATTTATCTCTTCGTGAATTGAAAACAAATTGATGAGTCACAGTGATACGAAATCAAATTGTTAGTGACAGTCAGTGCTCCCTTATGCCTTTGTCATTTCATAACAATAGCTAAATTAACTTCCTAAACCTTTCAAATGAATTTCTTGTCTGATGCAAAATGACTGAAGTACAATTGGTTTTATAACTTGGCAATTACATCAAAGAACATTGCTTACTACAAAATAATTGAATTAAAACTCATGTAGTAAAAGAATAACAATTATTTATCCATGAGAAAAACGTTGTATATATAACGAAATTTCACATCACTGTCCGGCATTATATTTATACACACATTTTTCAAATTTTAAGTTTTAATAAAATTTTTAATTCTCTTTGTATCAGTCAAATGCTCTTCTTTTTCTGAATTTTCTTTTTGCTTATTTCTATTTTGTCTTAATGTAGTTAAGTGTCAGTCTACAAGATCTTTCGTCCAAACCAATCTTCCTTCTTTAAAATTATTATTTATTATTATTTATCTTTCGCCATAAAATCCATGCAACACGATTTTTAAATTTGACCTTTCCAGAGATAATTGAAACGAAAATGGGAAAAAGAAATCCATACATACGTTATCATTATTTATTTTGTTACAATCATTGATCCCAGATATTATTATTATTATTATTATTATTAATTTTGTTGGAATAATCACATTAAAATGTTACATAAAAAGCTAAACAAACTTGTCATACATATTCTATCATATAAAAGACATACTTCCAACGCGGATTAAAATGTTGTTATATAATGCGTTATTCGATTCGAACATAAATTACGCTGCTAACATTTGGGCCAACACCAATGACAGTTTAAAACCTATAATTAATCTGCAAAATAAAATTTTAAAGATAATTTTCTTCAAGCAAAATGTAAACGATAAAAGTAGAATATTAAAGAAAAAACTTCAATACAGAATACTAAATCCCAAACAAAAATTCATATACAACATACTAATTAAAAACTATTATAAAATCTTTGAGCACAAGAAAGAAGAAAAACAAAAATCCTCATATAATCTAAGAAACAAGAAAAATATCCATCTTCCCTATCCACTAATATACAATGACTATGGAAAGAGGCATTTCAACTATATACTTGAAAATATATTCAACACTATAGATGAAAAAGATATATATATAAAAAATGGAAGAATATCGTATGTTAAGAAACTATTAAAAAAGTGGCTGATAGAATGTAATTAATATGAATTTCTTTTGTTTCAATTGTTTTCTTTGTAATTGTAAATCCTGTTTGTAATGTCTCACTTAAGTATTTTGTTCAATTTACTACCAATGTCCTTAATATTTATTGTTACTAGTTCTTACTATACTCGACAAAAATAAGCTAAACATAGGTAACTTTAATATACATATGTAATAATTATATATAGAGTTAATTAAGAAAATTATTTTAACTTTTAATCATGTTACTGCCTAATTTAAAATTTTTCAAAATTACCACCTAGCGGTCTACTTGACAAAAATCACTTGTAAAAACAATACTATGTAAGTAATTTGATATTTTTTAACAATGTATTCAAAATTAATTAAATATTTATAGTATACCTATATTCAGAACCTGTTATAGGAATTTGTCATTCCTAACGGGACTGTAACTTTTGTATTTAGAATCAAAATAAAAAAAAAAAAAAAATTATTATACTAAGTAAAAAAAAAATCTTGTATTTCTGAAACATATTTAGTAGTTTTCGATATAGGAATCATCATCATTATGAACATCCTTCTATATCAACATATTAAAATTTTGTTTTACAGAGACTAACCAATTGATGTACATATAAATGAAAGAAAGATGTTTAGTTCATATTTTTTTTTCAATTTGAACTCCCGTAATTAAAAAAAATAAAATAATATCAATATTAAGGCAAATCAACATCTACGTACTTTACAAAAGGAATGACATGTAGTCATTGTATAATATGTAGTTTTCCAGCAACAAATCTACTGAATTACTGCCCTATTAAGAGTCTGCTCTGTACATTCGAAGTCTATTCATAATTACATCACCAAAGCAATGACAGACGATTTTTATGTTCAGGACCTTCCACATAAACTTATTTCTTTACAACTGAGATTGAATCATTTGCTATTTAAAAAAACAAAATAGGAATAGAACTATACTATTCTACTTCTGAACTAAAAAATTTAGTAATTCTATCATTTTAATGATTTTTTTAATTGGTCATAAATCAGAACGTATAAAATCACTAAAGGCAGTAAAATAGTTATAGGGCAACAATTAAATATATACTTTACATTGTTCAAATTTACATTCTCATTTTTATATCCGTGCAGGAAACAGCTTCCTAAGAGTACCGGTAATGTAAGTTTGGTCTAACTTTTATAATAATTTTTAATGTGCACCATAAAACAAACACTATTAGATCAAAATAGTTTTAGAAAGACATTTGTATTTCCAAAGTATCATGTCATGTCATGTCATGTCATGTGCCTGTTTATCTGCTTAACATTACGAAAACTTAAAATTACATAACCAAGAAGCTCAAATTTTCACGTTAAAGTTTTAGTAATTAGAAAAAAAATGAGCTTCTTACGGAATTTGATACAAATTGGATCATTAACTGAGAGCCTGAGAGTTTTATCTTTACAGGATTATAATTGTACAACTGAAATTTTTATACAATTGATAAGTCAGTTAATAAATTTGAAGTTCAATGTTTGTTTGTTTTTAACAAATTGAACTTATTATTTCGGACGAATTTAAAAACTTATTATTTCTTAGCACAAAATTCAGGGAAATCTCAAGACAATCATCATTTAATTTCATTTCCCTTCTGCTTTTATTCATCGTAATGTCATGAAAGTTCAATCGTACACTTCTCTAGAAATCACTGTAACTAATTATATTATGAAGAATTTCAATAAGGATAATTAATACTACAGCCAATTTGTTGAACAATGAATAGAATTCGTTTTTACTGTTCTAAAAAGAAAAAAAAAAAAATCGTCAATGACAGATGCTTTCCTTATGATATTTATTCCATAGATTTCTTTTCAACAATTTTTATTGTGCTTTTTTTCTGTGTCGCTGTTAGCGTGTTACCTTAACAATAAAACAATTAATACTCCTAAATGACGGGTCATAAAGGAAAGCAATGAGGATCTAATGGGCCAAGTAACATCTTTCATTGCCAGAAGGTGTCATTTTCGTCACTGAATAGCTGATCAACAAACTGATAATACGTTACTCATCTGTTTTACCTTTCAGTTTAGATTATAATACATTTGCAAATATTCTATTAACATTTTTTTTTATTTATTCATTTTCATATTACATTCTGTAAAATAAATAAGAAAATATTAAATTTCAGGAAAAACAATTAGATCGGTCTATTTTTGAACTTACAGCACTGCTTAAGGAGGTTTTTATGGAATCTAATGCGATAAGTTCGATTAGAAAACCATAACATCATTCTATGAGGCGTAATAGTTTATTTACATCATTGCACGCATCATTTTCCTTATTCATCTATAAAGAATAGGCCTAGGCTACTGTAGATAGTTATTTAAATATAAGGATATCACTGGTTTGGAATTGTAAATTTTTGGATTTCTATTTTGTTAACCACTGATTTATATACAGAATATATATTCTTATCTTTAAAACTTATTAATGTATTGTAGCTAACTTAATATAATTTAACAAAGTTCTTTTTCAGCTACACACAGTTTAAAAAAAGTTATTTCACAATTAAAAATTTAACACATTTCAACTTTAAAAAAGTAAGTTAAAAATTAATTAAAAGTTAATATAAAGGTTCAGACTAGTTTCTGCTTGCTATAGCAAGCTGTCATCGGTGAGTGATTTCTTTCTTGCAACCTGAGTGTTCTTATAGGCAAAAGTTCACGACTCTATATATTCTCAATAGATTTCGCAGAAATTATTTATTTATTTATTTATTTATTTATTTTTAATTGAGAATTTATTAAATGAAGGAGATGAAGTTTCAGATCTTGGTTTTCTGAGCACTCATACAACCCTGAACGATCTCTCTCTCTCTCTCTCTCCTTTCTATAATTTTTTAATTCAAATTTTTATTCTAACCTATTATTTTAATTTGTAGTGCGTCAAAAAAAAATTAAAAAAGAACAAAAAAATGTCAAGCATTTTTAGAAAGCTATTTATTTTTTATTTAGTATTTATTTTTTTTTCGCTTTTGGCCTTTAGTTTCTAAGCAGATTGATCTTAGATCTTAGGATTTTCATGCTAAAATTTCTGTTTGAAGAGAAAGATATTTAAGCTGACTTGATCGCACACAATTTATATTATCTTTTAGTACTTTTAATTTGCTAAATTACCTTTCAACACTTTCTGACATTTTTTTTGTTATTAAGAAAATTGGCATTTATGTCTATGAAAACTATAACTTTCTAAAGACAAAACTTTTATTAATTATAAATTTATATTGATATTTATTTTATGATATGTACTTTAAATGCTGTATTAGAGTTTTACCTTAGTATTCGAGCTGTAACTGAATAGGAAAGTGCGGAGCATGTTTTTATTTATCAGCGTATTTCTTGAAGAGATTTTCTAAGAAGGTTCCTTGTGATATTTTTCAGATTTGTCTAGTTCAAGAAAATCAAAGCAATTATTAATGATTGAATGCTTAAAATATATTAATTTTATCTAATATATATAGAAATTCACTCACCATCAAATCTATCATCATTAAGTTTTTAGCTTTTTCATAGTGCTTCTATTTAACAGCTGCACTTTTTGAAATTCTAATTTTATTGATAGTCCTCAGCCTGTGGAATCTAGGGATCTGCTGTTCTAGGATCCTTATGTACTTTGTATAATATTAATAAAATTGCTTAATTCGAAATAATACTGCTTACCAAGAATTTAGAAAGCTAAAATAAGTTTCATAAAGAAAATGTTTGAAAATTATTAATAATTACCCTATCTGGTCGATTGTATTTGGAGGGGAAAACAAAGGGTCTGGAATCAGATTTTGACAATTATATAAAGAAAGCCAAGAACTAAATCATTTTTCAGAATCTTTTTAATAAAACAAATAATCAAAACTCAAACAGTATAGACATTTAACTATGAAAGAGCAAATATAAGTTCTTACAATTAATAAAATTACAAAAAAAAATTGATTTTCTTTTATTTTTATTTTTTTTACATAATTTACTTTTTGATATTATTGTTGTACAACCGAAGCATTTCAAATTATACTGAAATAGGAGTAATTTTAAGTCAATTTGTAAATTTTTAATCGCGAATTTGGTCACCGATTTTACTAACATGCTAAGTTTTGAAAACCAGTTCTCAGAATACAGAATTGCCCCAATTCGGTTCCCTCCCATTTTCCGATGAAGTGGGCACCAATAAAAACCCCATCAGATGTTAAAATCTGGGTGGTCTCAAACTCTTTCTGTTTTCTTTAAAAGGCATATAATCCCTATTTTTATCTTTCTGTTTTCTTTGACTTGATTATATTTACTTTCTTCCAATCTTTATAAATTATTTAGTTGAATCTATAATTACATTCTTATGCACTAATATACTTAAGTTACAATTCGAAGTTGTAAATTTAAAATGCTCTTTCTTACTAAATTCAGTAATCTAATGAAATTTAGATTATCTGAGTCGAACAGACATGAGGAGTGATGTTTGTTTGACAATTGGCTACATAATTCATCACTCCTTAATTCATTTATTTTCTTAAGACTAGATTTTCATTTGGTATATATTTAATGGATTGGAAAACTGCAAATTGAATGCAAAAGGCTTTTGTTTTTGTTTTTTTGTGTTTTTTTTCATTTATATTTTATACAGGAAACATTGACTGGGGAGCAAAAATTTTTAGAAATCAACTTTTTTCGTCCTTTTATTTTTATTTAAAAGAATAATTCGAAGAGTAAATAAATAAATCGATGCAAAGCTTCATCATTCCTTCCAGTTTCTGCTTAAATAAACACAACCCGACCAATTCATGTCACGATCTAAGACGGAAAAAAAAACAAAAGAGATATATAAGATCAAAGAAATGGGTAGAAAACGAAGGCACAATGCTAAAAGAAAGGAATTCGCACCCTGAGCCATCACCGGGAAGAGTCTGGGACGGACCGTTTCGTCCTTTTTAGGACTCACCAGCCAGCCAAACTCCACCGATGACAGGCTCAGAAGGTGCGAGAGGTTAAGATCCCGGGTCTCGTTCCCGAAGAAATCCTAACCAAAAATAAACAAAAATACAAAATACAGATATTCCTTGTCCTGCAATCCGCTAGGCACAAAAGGAAATTAAGAAAGGCATTTAAAAAAAAGAGCAAAGCCCATTTCTTTGATTAATTCAGGCACGTTAAATCTCTCTCGTTAAAATTAAGATAGATAAGATCCTAAAAAGCCTTCAAAACTTGACATACCGGTAATGTAATGTGTGTTTACTATTTTATTTTAATTTTTTTAAGTATATGCCTAATTGTAATCCCCCTTTCCTTTCACAATTGAACCATCACCATTAAGAAACCTGTGATTGTCTTTTTTTTAATCCTATGATTAAAGAACGCTATTAATATTATCTTTGAAGCTAGAACTGAAGAAAATATTATTATCATCATCATCATCGAATTAATTTTTTTAAATTTAGTAGAATTCAAACTTCTATTCATTTGTTTGGAATTTGATTTTTTTTTTTTTAAGTTTAATAAATATCTAATTTCATCGACTTGAGCTTTGTCAACTAGAACTACATGTCTCTTGAGACACAATTTAATACAGGAAACATCAAAGTAAGTAATGTAGTACACTGGGTGAAAATGACACCTTTAAACCTTTTTTGCCTTGCCAGACCAATAGTATATGAGTTATAATCATATTATTACGTATGCGCATACGTTTATGTATGTGGAATGGCAGAATTATGTATCATCTGTGAGTATGAGTAAAAGCAATATTTAAAAAACTTTACAAACAGGCATCTTGGTCAGCCTGGGTAGGTAAGATGCCACAATGCTTGTGGTATGACGCCACTGCAAGGATAAGATGCGTAGATTCATAATATTTTCCACCAGCCTTACCTGAAAGAACTCATTCCTTAATAACAGCGCTCAAAAAAAGCAAGAGCTCTTATTTTCGTTGTTTTTAACCAAACAATAACGATATCGCAATCAGGAAGATTCCGTCATATTCAGTGCGTCGTGAAGAAAACTTTTATACTTGGTTGTGCCGTCTGTCAGGCAAAAAATAAAAGAAATTCAGCGAAAATGGCATCTCCCACCAGTCTACCCTACAGCCTGCAGTAATTCATGGGTTTGTTGCTCTCGAAAAGTTGTAGGAACACAGATCGCAAGTAACATTTTTTTTTTTAGTTATGATAGGAACGATGCATTATGCTTAACAAATAAGTAAGGCAAAGACAAATGAAAATTCTTCATTAAGGAGCAAAAATATGAATGCCTTTTAAGACGCAATTCAAATATTATACAATCTACCTACATAAATGTGGACAGATGTATTCTCGGAATTGCATGAAAAGAGTTCTTTTTGCATGAGTGTCAAAGCAGAGTGTCTATGGGAATAAAAAGTGCAGGGCAGATAATACGAAGAAACGATCTAGATAAACATCAAAATTTATTTTTTGAATTCGAAAACTAAATTATATTAATAAATTTTAATAGGAAGGAATATGGAATCTCCAAGAATTAAACTAAAAACAAAAGTCAAAAATAAAACATAGAAAATTCTTGTGCCAGCCTCCTTTTAATGTGTTAATATATATTTTTAAGCGCTTCATTTAATTGTGCATGAAAAATTCATTGAGACTAGTGGAAAGTGTATTTTTCTTTTTAGTTTAATTCTTGGTGGTTCCATATTCCTTCCGTAGTCTAGAAGATCGTGATTGAGACGTTGTTGTTTTGCTGATGACTATTCTCAGCTAATGATCGCTAAAGAGCGTGAAATAGCTATCCCGAGATGTCACCTAGTAAAACACTGTGTCTCAAATCTTTTTATGTACTCTATATAATGAGTTATTACTCTATATATTGAGTAATACCGTCTAAATTGGACCACTTACATTCTAAATTATTTTGTCAGCCAACTATTTTTGTTTAAATAAAGCAAACAATTTTGTAATTGTACAAGGAAGCTACAAAGCAGGTTTTTCAGTCAGGCAATTTTTATTTAACCACTTACACAACTTCAAAAAAAATGATCTCATGGAACTATCCGTATTTCCCTGTTTTTAGACACCTGAAAATTTAATAATCGAAGGTTTTTAGTTATTTTGTACCTTAGGATATACACTAGTAAGCCTGTATTTTATTTTTTGAGAGGACTTCCAGTGGTCCATTATAGAAAACCTGTGTGGTCCATTATAGGCAAACATACACTCTATTGTCAACTATTGTCAGCTACAAGTGTACAATACGTGGCGTAAGCCTAACTGTGCATGAGATGTCTTATTTACCACATTTTGAAGGAAAATTACTAAGTTTTTCAAAGTCAGAACGTTTAAGGAACATGCAAGCTAACTATGAGATCCCAAAATTATATGAAAAGTGCCTCAAAAGAAAAAAAAAGTGTCCATTTACTTATCGTTCGTCCTGTATAGGTCAAACTTCGTGAAGCAATTGTTTGTGTATCAATAGTTATATTTTCACTGATAGGCGATAACACATGTCCATACAGTTCCTATAAATGAAGCGATCCAATGTAGGCGGTTTTACTATATATTCATAAATGAAATGAATTCGGCCAAGAAAGCATCTTCATAGAAAATAAAATAGCAGTTATAAAAAAAAATTCAATAGAAACATCAATTACAGCACAATTGTTATTCTTATACTCTTATAAATATTATTTTTTAATTATACAAAGCCCTTTTTTTTGTAAATGTAAAATTTAGAGTTTGAACCGTAAGAATGTATTAACTGAAACCAGTGATTATTATTATAATAATAATATAAAAAATGCTATGAAATAGAAGGATAAACATTAATTAAAATAATATTTTATTTAATTGCAATATTTTAATTTCATTTAATTGTATAATGAATAACATTTATTCCTGTTTTCAAAACCTAAAATTTGAAGAACAAGGCAGGTAGACTAATGTGGCGAATGTTTGTCTACCAATATTCCTGATCATTTTTGACAAAATACAGGATAGCGAACGTGAGAATGTGGTTTCCTATCTAAATCCTCAGGGAAAGAGCGGCATTGGAAAAGGATGTCTCAGCGTCTTGTAAAAATCAAACCGCCACAACCACTCAGGTCATTAGTAAGCTGTTCTTTTGTTTTTTCTATTGGCCTGCAATTGGCTCTGATTCGCTTGGCCGACCAGCCTGCGGAATCCTCTCAAACGGCAATGATGTGGTCCCTGACAACCCTGGGCATTCTCCCTCTTCTTGCCGGCGTCGATGCGGGGGTGGGTTCCGGCACCAGAGAGACATGCAGCTGTGTCCGCCTGCAATTGTCTTTTCAGGGGCCGATAACATTTAATCAGCCGCTAATGGCGATTGCCAATGGACGCCGGCCACGCCAGCCATAAAATCTGTCCGTCCCAATAGCACTGACCCTCTTCGCAGGCGCCTCAGGCCAAGCTATGCTATCGTTGGGGCGTTCTACACCTTTATGCAGGATAATGAGACCCCTAAAACTTTTGCGCTCCCAGAGCTGCTATAAAAGATGGGGTGGGCAAATGTAAAGTGCTAATGTTCAACGAACACATGAAAAATCACTAATCGGTTTGTTGCCTTTGCAATTATTTTTCGGTTGGAGAAACAATTGAACAATTTTCTAACCATTTCTGAGCTATTGTTGAGCTGAATTCGAATTCATTTCAGGACTTTGAAGTTAAAAACAATGAATTAGGCAACCGAAAACTCAAATGAGAAGTCTGAGAAAGAATGAAGAATCAATACTAATTTCCTTATAAGTGATATTTTATCAGTTTTTAATTTCGGGAATTTTCATTTTGTACTGTGGGGCGCAGTATCTTTGAATGATCCATTTTAAAATCTTGTTGTCTGCTATTCCTAATTGAAATATATTTATTCACTTATTTCAATTCATTTGTTTTTGAAGCTTTAACAATTTGGATCTTAAAAAAACAAAACAAAAAAAAAACACTATTGATATGTTCAAATAAACTCCTTACTGTAAGATTTTTCTACAAAGTAAGCTTATGTTACAAAGAAATTTTGAAAGTAGTTAAATTTAAAATGAGTTACTTACTACTTCATTAAAACCAAATATGAAAAATAATAATAAAACAACTTAAAAAAATTAATAAAATAACTTAAAAAACTTAAAACAAACATTTCCATGAAGGAATTTTGGTTGAGTTATACAAATTGCGTTTGAATCTAACTATAATTTTATGTTTATTAATTTTTTAAATCTCTTATCTAAAACCTAAATTAAATGCTTATTTTGAATATATTAGTAAGTTTATACCAATTTTAGAAAATTTGATTTTATATTTTTAGAACTTCTGTGGCTACATTTAGGTAAAAAAAAAAAAATAATATCTACATATCTGTATATTAATATACACACACGCACGCTATTTTTATTAGCAAAGTAATCTTACAATTGAACTTATTTGTGTGATGAACATTATTCTTACAATAATTAAGTAATATAATATTTTTTATAGTACATTGGATGTGTCACGTTTCGTATAATCTAATGGTTGTTTTTTTTTTTTTTTTGTTTTCTTTTGTTTTTATTTTTATTGGAAATCAAATTCCAAATATAATTTGAATCAGACTCAAATTTAGCTTGTTGAACTATTCCTAAATGCTTCCCTGGTTCCGATATCATCTTGAGAAAAACTGAAGAAAGCTGTTATTCATATTACATCCATTCACACACAAAAATGATTAGTTTTAATACAACAAAAAAATGATGAAATTATGCGAATGAGAAATACAACAAGGCATTGCTTTTGTGAAAAACTAAATCCTCAGTGAAGTGTTGCATAAGGTCCCAAATTTCATTACTTCATTCTATTATAAACATTGATCATTTCTCCAACTAATGTCAGTTATAACTTATATTTCAAACTACAGATGTAAGTTAAGGTTAAGTTATTATGTTAACCTCCATAATACTGTGAAACAATTTTATTGGTCGTAGTTTTCATAGTTTTACAATGTATCGCGTAGAGACAAAAAAAACTACCTAAAAGTGGTTTAACTTTCAGTATATTGCACTCGGCAACATTCTGAAATGGCAGAGCAGAATATTGTAAATGTAGGTCATTTTTTCCTATTGATACAATTGTTTGGTTTTAATTTGTTTTTGGTTTGCCTACTAAATTAGGAATTTGTTTTGTTATAACAGAAAGGAATTTTAAGCCTAACGTCAAATTAACATTAAATTTAAGTTAGTTCCCTACATCTGTAAATAACAATTTTTAATAGTTTGCTTAATTGGCTAGTTACCGCTTCATTCAAATATTCAATCTCTTGAAGAATGTTAACAAAGGTATAAAAACGCTCACAAGTAAAGGTCACTGAGTTTTTGATAACAGGAATCCAAGACAGACATCCCAAATTTCAAAAAGCAGCTTAGTGATCTTTATTTGTTTCTTATATCTTTGTTAAATGTTACTACGCACGTTCAATTTGCCATTCTTGTAGTAGTTTTAAATAGATACTAATTACGATCGTTGTTATATTTGAGACTACTTCGATTAAGACTACTTTTGACTTTTCAACATTGAAAGAATATTTAAAAATAATAATAAAAAACAAACGGTAGTCTTCATACACAAAATTTCCAAAAACATAATCTCCAATAACATAACAGGCAATATTTCGTCCCTCTCACCTCACACACAAGTGATTAATTGTAATATAACAGAAAAATGATGAAATTATGCGAATGAGAAATACAACAATTAAATTTTTTTAATTTGTAAAAGCTACTTACCTCCAAACTTTATATTTAATATTTTATATACCGGTATATATTTGAAAAATTACAAAATAGGTTACCTTAAAAATTGTGTAAATTAAATTTAAATTCACACGAAGTAAAATGCTTTAATCACGCGCAATCACGACATCAATACATTGTGTCCATCAGTACAAATTAATTGTTTCATATGAATTAAAATTAATTATTTATGTTAATGCATTTCCTAGTGAGATTTCTGTCATTTTCATATTCTTTGCAAAATTTTATCCGTTGTTTCTTAGTAAAACCATATATTCCCACTTTCATTCGATAGAAAATATAGTAGTCATTTTTTTGTATTTCCTGAGTTTGTACAGTTAAGGAAATATTTGTTTTAAGCTAAAGGTAGCTTAACTTTACAATACTTTACAGTAATGATGGAGTATATGGTTATTCAGTTTTGTGTAGTAATCTTTTTATTTTACAAAAAAATTTAAGCATTTTAAAATTCATGAAAAGAAGAAAATAAAAGACAATTTGTCATATTTCTGTTGTTGTTGTTGTTTTTTTGTGTGTGTATTGTTAAATTAGCCAATTAACAAGTATGAAATAATTGGAAATAATAAAAATTATGTGAAATTAGACAACATTTGTCTTGAAAAAATAAAGAAAAAAAAATACTAAAATGAAACAAAAACTTATAATTTCTACATTTTTTTTTCCAATTTGAAGCAAACTTGAGGCGTGTGTGGCTTTCCTTTTCTTTTATTTCCATCATCATTTCTAATAAAGAACTAATTGGACAAAACGTGAGTCATTTGGTAGTAAACCAATCTTCCCTTTAAAACTGTTTTCGTTCTGGATCTGGTTTTGAATATCAGAAAGCGAGGATATTGATTCCGATTAAGCTAATTAGGTGCGTCGTTGGTTGTGAGCACCAATAATTTCATCTAACTCTAATTCGCTGAGCTTCGTCAGACCGGTTTTCATTTTGAGGTTGATTAGCGAATAAAACATCATAGAGCTTAAGAAGGAAGAGCGCTAGCAAAGAAGAACGTACAATTGGAGAATATCAAACCGACCAAAGTGCCTTCTAATTTACAATTTACACAGGCGTATCCGTTTTATTTATTTTATTTTTTTTTTCCTTTGGTCTCTCAGCCTTAAAGCCTCAATATTGTCTGCCTCCAACTGGAAGAGTGTAGTTTGCGAGAATCAAGGCCTGTCCTTAGCTCGTTGCTGTCAATTTGGAGGCGATTAACAGCCTGACTCCAGATGTTTCTGTTGCCAGCGCAGGAGACAGCTACTTCGCAGAGTTTAATGATAAAGCATTCGGGAGCAGATGGGAACGGTGTTAGATGGTTGCCGAAGGAATCTTCTAGAAGAAAGAAGGTTGAAGTGAATAGAATATATCCAATGAACACTAATAAAGGGATGAATTAAAAAAAAAAAAGCAACTTAACTTAATATTAGCTAAAAATTTTAAATAATAGCATTGTTTTTAAAAATGCTTATAGGCAATTTTGAATATTAATTATTCATTTAAACCTTATTCATTAAAAAAAAAAATCTAAATCTAAAAATCTAAAAAGCAATTTACCCAATGTGAATTGCATTTAAATTGCTTTAACAAAAAAAAAAGGAAGATAGGTTACTTACGTTTAAATGTATTCAAAGAAGGCAAGGGATAAAAGAACACAGCGACATTTTACAGTATTAGAAGAATAAAGCATTTAGAAGAAAACAAAATATTATTTTTGGATTAAAAAATTTCTAAAATTTGATTTTGGATTAGGTCTAGTAATTAAAATGAACAAAATCAGTTTATTCGAAAGTTAAAATAATTAATCAAAGAAATGAATAAAAAACGAAGGCACAACGCTAAAAGGAATTCACACCCTGAGTTGTCACCGGGATGCGAATTCCTTTCTTTTAGTCTTCGTTTTTTTACCCATTTATTTGATTAATTCAGACACGTTAAATCTCTTTCACATTTAATTAATTAACTTACAGAAAAATAAAACAAAAAGTCCAATGAAAGCTAAACAAATAAAAACTGGTTGATGTTAACTAATGTAGTTAATTTAAATGTTTTTAAATTTCAGAAAAATATTAATTGAATATATCACCTTTAGCCTATTATTTACTCTCTTAACAATATATTAAGCCATAAGGATATTGTAATTATTACAAAAGCACAACAAGGAATAATGTTTAGAAAATAATTCCAATGCAGACTGATTTTACGACGTTAGATTAAGTATTTAACCATTCTATGAAACTGCTTACAATTCTTAAGTAAGCAACCTCCTTAGTAGTTTGAAATTTAATGATGGGAGGTTTTAGATTGTTCGAGATGTTAGACTGTTTGTGGAATTGCGAGAGGCACCTTTTAAATAAGTTCATGTAAAAGCGCAAAGCCAACTGATTGGCCTTCACCTCACACATAAAAAAAAAAAGAAAAGAAAAAGAACAAAATGGTAATACCTCGGCGCATATAAGCCAAAATAACCTACATGTAAAATTGCCTTTCAATCTCCTTAATAGCGATATTTATACTACCTATTGACTTTTCACTGATTCCTTTCCTAACTCATCTAAAACAAAGTACATTAGTAAGCCAAATTATGTTTGTAATTTAAAAATTGAAAGAGTATTTCTGAAGTAAAGTACATAACTACATAATTATTTTTTTTCTTTCTTATTTTATCTATTTATAAATATCAACTGAGAATTGTGACATCAGAAAAGAATATTTCACACAAGAGGGAAAATGGGGCAGAAAATCGATTTGATTTATAACCTTCTGCCCAAGGGAATGGGGTTTTTTTGTTTCAAGGTTACAAACGAGATCTTAGGTTTTTAAACCATATTATATTGCATTTATTATTATAAATTAAGAACATTTCCTAAGAACATTGATTATTCTAAATAATCTTTGAAATAATATTTCAAATAAATAATCTTCCTGTTTAAAAATGAATATTCTAAAAAAATAAATCAATTCAAAGCTAATTGATTTTAATAGAGTAAAAGTCCATCAGAATAAAGAGGATTTTAACGATTCCCTAGAATTATTAATAATTAATATAATAACTCATCAACGAGTACTTTGAACTGCATTAAAGCAATCAGCTGTTATTATTTACTAATCAGTAATCATTTATTATTTCGAATAACAGATACTTTCTAAAACTTGGTTCGTTTCTAACCACGGAGCAAAGAAGTCACGTTGGACTTTTACAAAAATGTATCGAAATTCCCGAATATCCGTTTTTAAAAACTAGAAAAAAAATTACTGACATTAATTAAAATTCATCACCGAATTACAAGCAATTTTGCTCCAAGAGTCAAAGGATTTCCCAAGCTATTCAAAATGGAGAATTTTACGGGCTATCGCAGGCAAAAAAAAGAAAAACATTATTCTCCAAGACGATGACAATGGCTACTAATTACAATGAAGAACGTTGATTCTAAATTTTGATTTGCTGAAAACATTAATTCTATTTTCATTCAGTTGCTAAAAAAATTTCTAATGGACTAAAAATCAACAAATACAAGTCCTTACGTCGGTGTTTCGCAAAGTGTGGTCCGCCGCAATAGATCATTGGGTCCGCCGGTTAAATATAGTAAAAGAAAAAAGTAAGTAAATACATAAATAAAATATTTTTA
>JAFIDM010012231.1:166507099-166532104 GCA_023159025.1 Thereuonema tuberculata
ATGTGAAGTTTAAAACCTTTTTTTTTTTTTTTTGGTTGAACAGATAGGTTTATACCCCTGAAATCCCTGATAACATTTTTTTTTTCCTTCAAATTATTTGCGTCCTCCTTTTCATTTTAGAAAAAATGGTCACCTTACTATTGACTAAGCCAAAATTTGTACAATGACTCATAAATAACAGAAACTCAACTTAGAAATGACTAAGGTAGCATTCGTAATAACTCTAATAGATTATTTCTTAATAAATCATGAATGTCGTTAAGCAGCACAGATACAGCAAAACTAATGTTGGAGTGCCAACTTTCGATTCTTTACATGACAGTCGTGGAGAAGTTTTATACCATTTATTTATCGCTTTCTTACCTTCAAAGAGTCCACTATACCAAAATTGAAGAAGAATTCATCTTGGATAATCTTCAAAAAATATCATTGGACTTTGCAGTTTCCTAGTGCAGAATTACTAGATCATTGTTCTTTCGTCATTTTAATGATATCTAACATCAGGCTTCATTTCTGAGGAGCCCATTTATACGAAATTAATAGAATATTACACACACATACACACACCATAAAGATTTCAGCTACATAGCAATAATAACATGAGTTATCTACTTCTTACTTACTTTGGCCAATTTAGACAAGTGGAGGATGTACATACTACAGTAGAACCTCATTACAACAGACTAATAGGGGCTGAAGGTTGTCCGTTTTAATGAAAGTCCGGTTTATAACAAATAATTCTTATAGAAGTGTAATGCAACAGGGTGTACAATAGTTAGCTATAAAAAGTGTTTATTATATATCAAATAAAAACAGTCTTCAACATAATAGGTTGAATTGAAAAAGATGTGTACGTACACACTGCATTAATCTTTAGAACAAGAAGGTCCTGGTTCATGTTGAGTGCTTACATTCATTGGTTTGAAAAAATAATTTATTTTCTGCTGGGTTTGTTCGATCGATGTTTAATCGCTTGCTTGGAAATGCAAAACTCATCAGATAAAAATTAGCATCCTTTATTATTATTACAATTTTTTTTAAAACTGTCCGTTATAAGCGACGTCCGTTATAATAGGGTCCGTTATAATGAGGTTCTACTGTATTTCAACTTAATATTACATTCAATTTCAATTTTATTTTTTGATTCCTTCAATATTTGGTTCTTGCTTTACAAAGTTTTGGATTTCCGCTGTTGTTGATTTGCCTAGGTTGGTGGTCTGGCACATTTATAGATAAGTCTAGTTTCAATTCCGGAAAAAGCTTTTTCTTTATTTGTATTTCTGACGTTTACTGTAGACCGCATTTTGAAGCTTTTTTCTAAGAAAATGTTCTATCTGTTAACTATCAAATGATAGCTATCCTTTAAATTAGATCGATTGTTTTAAAAATCAAGAGCCCGAACATTAGTAAAAAGAAGAATTCAATAAAAAAAAATCACTTCTCAGCAATATCATTTCATTCGAATACATAAATACACTTTATTAACAAAACAACATAATCCTTTGAAATGTTTCCGTTTTTTTTTCTTTTTAATTTGAATATTTTTCAGATATCAATCTGGATAAGAATGACATTGAATTATATACTTTCTCAAAAGTAGAATGAAACGGAAAGAGAGATGAAGTGAACACGTTCGACCGCTGTAGGCTTGTTAACGACTGGAATTTCTCAGGTGTGTGTGGAATTCGTCAGACTCGTGGCGTACCTGCAAGTGCCTGTTTGTCGGAGAGTAGCAGCAATCACCATTCATTTAGAACAAATATTGACGCTTTTAATTAAGTTGGAAATAATTTTCAGAAATACGATGATTAAGTAGGAGAAAAAAAAAAAAAAAGAGAGAATTTAGAACCACGATGATTTTCATATCCTAATTAAAAATTCGAGAATCAAAATGAATGACGATGATACAGATTAACTGAAGAATCTCAAATAGTCCGAGTCATTGGACAACTTACTATAAAAAATTTTAAAGCTAAATCTGTGGTTAAAGCAATTATAAAGCTGAATAATCAATGGACTTGATTTATATAGTTTCTTTTTTATTATTCATTTATTTATTTATTTATTTATTTATTTTATTTATTGTGCTGATCATTTTGAATCTTTGCAAAAAAAAAAAAAAAAAAAAAAAGAGGAAAACAAATACGTTTTAAAGGAAAATTGCGACAATAAATGTTAATATAAATAATCATTATTCGATTCTTGAATTCAGCATTTTTCTTTCTTTTATTCTTTTTCTTTTTCTATTGGTAGATTTATGATGTGATTCAGTTGGTCTTATAATTAGGAAATCAACTCGTCCCATAACTCGCTGGACCCAAAGATCCGAAAACAGTGCTACAATGCATTTTTTAATGTATATGTATTGCAGTTCAATCTTTGCTTAATATCAGAAGTTGCGTTCTATTCATATTACAATCAGAAAATGCTGTGAAATTTGATCAGAAAAGGGAACACCATCTTAGGGAAAAATGAATCGCCTCTTACATTTGACTTATTACTTTTCTTTTCCTTGCTATTTTTAATTAAGAATATTAATGGAATTATTATAATTTTTTTGTTTCAGTGATAGATGATGTTTCACTAATTTTGTTTAATCTAATAGGCGACCTAGGCCTTCTTCCAGAATAAACATCTGTGTCATGATTAATTATAATTAAATCTAAGCCTTCTCATAATCGTTCACTGTTACTACATATACTCTATTGTATATTGAACATAGGCCGTTTCATCCAAGATTTTAACTAAATAGTTTATCTTACTACTAATTCAGCTTTAAGTAACAAGAAAACATTGAAGTAACAAAACAAAACAAAAAATCTTAAAAATCCACAAACTTACAGCTTGTATTCAGCTACTACACTAGTGAAATCGCAAGCCTATGTAAGAACTGAATACATTCAATTGCTGAAAGATTGAAAACATAGTTGCAATTACGGTTGCATAGCTGCAAATCAGGCAATTACGGTTTATTGTTGTTACGCCTTTATTTTATGCTGTAATTTGCACCATTAAGCCGAAGCTAAGAATTATCCTTTTAACAGGATGAAAGAGCCGCAGTAAAGTCTTCATAAATTTTAAACAAAATAATATTTTAATGAATGAACTTAAAAACAATTTCATTAACAAGAGGAACTTAAATGATAAAAATTATAAAAAAATAAATATGGAGCATTTTTTAATTCAATAATGAAAATTAAAAAAAAAAAGGGAGCTGAACTGAAAATAGATTACGATCTTGAAAAGTTTTTAGAAGATACAAGGAGAAAGGAAGTGACAGACTTCAAGTACCAGCCAGACTTTTTACAATGCCTTGTGATAGCCCTGAAATAAGACTGGATTAACGAGACACAGGATTCGCGCGATCTAGGGGTAATAAAATCATTTGTGCATCTAAGTCATTACCACCTGCTGGAAAAAAAAAAAAAAAAGAACTCCACAACTAGAGACGCGTGGGAATATTTGGTAGCGCATGTGTTGTTCGATCTCAAATCATTTTTATTTTTTAGCTTTTTTTTTCTCTTTTTTATTCCGAATTTGAAGTATGATAAATTTCTAATATCAACTTATATGAGTTTCTTTTTGAAAATATTTTTTTAAAAAATTTTCAGCAAACTTATAAAATAGACTTTCTAATCAATTATATTAATTTAAAAAAAAATCGAAAAGAAAATTAGATCTTAATTTTGATAAATATGTTTATCGAACTCCTCTGTGACCTCAGGTCAAATATTTAAATGTAGTATTAAAAAAAAAAATTCTCAAATCTCCTACAACTTCCTGTTGATTGTTGTTTTTATTATTATCATGTTGTAAGAGTAGCACCAGTATACTTCTTTATAAAAAAAAAACAACATTAAATACTCTTCTTATTTTGAAGGAAAGAAAACAAACAAATAAATATTTTAAAGATGGAACTCGTAAATAACCGTGCCATGGGAATTTATTTAATTTATATCTTTCAGTTTACCTTGATCTCTACAGATTATACCATATATATATATGTATATTTTTGCTAAAGTAAAATTTATATTTAAATTTAATTTCTAAGGAAAATAGAAAAAAAAAATAATTAGAAATTTTCTTATTATTGCTGATACTTTCCTTTATAACGAAAAATAAGCTTAATTATGCAACATATGATTATTTTCCCTTTCATCCCTAACTGCAAACAAGATGTAAATTAAATTAATATGGTTTTTAATTAAATAGCGCCTATTTAAAAAAGCCCACATGGGAAACTAACTAGTGAAACAGGGGATTCTCCTTAGTTCTGAAATAAAAAAAGTAATTCTGAAATTATCGAGTTTCTAGTTTCTGACTATTGTTATTTATGAGACCTTATGTAACGTTAGACAATGGCAAAGATACCATAAAAACAGAGAGAACGACGCTTGCAATCAGTTCTCATGCTTTTAGCAGTGAAATTTCTGCAGTAGTAGCTATAAAGAATAAAACCTCGTTTGTTTTACTGCTTATTGCTATTCTGAATCTTTTGGAAGCAGAAATCATTGCGACTGAATGCATGTCACAAAGAACTCTGTTCTGTGGCCATTTGAATTAGGATAGCTTATTTTTACAACTGTACAATTGTACCGCCCCTGGGCTGCTCAGCCTCACGGCAACACAAGTGTCCCAATCCTTTCCATTCTCTGCACCGAAGCCCTCTTGGAAGTGCGCCGACCTTTCTGCATGCACTGGGTTAAGAGAGTCTGCGGTTGACCAACAGCAATCGGAGATACATGAGCGTTTTGTCTCTGCGGCCGAAAAACTGGACAACATATATCGTGACCCTAAGGTATCCATTCAGAATACAACAGCAATTAGGATTCAACGAAAACAACCTCAAGGAAAGAAGTTCTTCACCTACATTTGTAGACCGTGAGAACCACTGTGTTGCAAAGGTTATTAATAGATTCTTATTTACTTTCATTAATTCTTTGAATGGTAAAGATGAAGAAAAACTCAAATAAATAAGCCTATCATTTAACTACTTAGTAGGTCAAATATTCATTTTTTATTTCTCTTTCAATTTTTTTTTCTTTGTAACTGCGAAAGAGCCTCAAGAAATTTCATATTTGTGAAAAGAAGATAAGATAATGTAGATAGAGGAGAATTCTCTTTAACTACTAGATGCTTCCAAACTTTTCAAAGTTAAACGAAGATACAGGACTTCGTTTATACTGTAAATAACAATATTTACTTCAAATATTTGACTTCTCAAAAACTTAGTGTATATATATTCGATAGTAAATATATATATTCAAATTTCCCTTTACAAACTTTAAAGGTAAGTCAATAATTCAAAAACAATCCGTATTCATAGTGGAACGTATGTCCGCAAACGCCACCCGAATGTGCTAGAGCCGCCGATTACGACTGTATCGTGAACGGTTCCCCAACAGATGTGTGTCCAATTATCAAACGTTTGTGCGTTTGCACCAGGAATTGTGTGAAACTGCATCATTCGACGGAAACTGACATGACTGTGGTACTTACTGTCATATCGTAAACATAGGGCTAATAAACATGTTGTGTGCCTTACTTATCTTTTATTTCTGAATCTTAGTCTACTTTTTAGCACATTCGAATGGCGTTTGTGGACGTATGTTCCACATATATTGATTTAGCAGTAGTATTTCCATTATTTTTATTATTTATTTGTTTATTTAAGTAATTTCACTGTACCGTATTTTATATAGTGCAGTTTTATACAGTACAGCGCTGATATATTTTGCCACTTGCCTGAAGAAAATTACTTTTGTTGCCCAAGTACATAAATCTGTGGCTTATGATACACTCAAATATTTTTTTTTTTATTTCAATTGTTATAATTTGGGTCATTTTAGGTTTCTGCTACAAGTATCAGAAACCTTATAATCCCGCTTTGTTCGTCTGTCTGTGGACAAGTATCATTAAAATATCATTAAATTATCATTAGCAACAATCCCAACAATTGCGTCTTTTGTATGCGCAACAATCACATTTATAATAGAGCTCTAAAATAACCACAACAATCACAGTAATCGCAACACTTGCTCCTTTTGTATTCGCAACAATCACATTTATAATAATAAGAAAATTAAAGCAATATCAATTGTATTATCTTATACATATCAGAAGCCGTTGCGAAGCATTGTGATCTAATCGCTGTCACTACTTTGTTTTAAATAAAAGTCTACCATTTTCAAAATGGAATTCAATGGCAACGAAGATAGATAATAATAATCTTCTTTATTATTATTTGTGAGTGAAGCTGTTCGGAAACTGACTGTTTTCTGATATATTATTTGAAACCATATTATCATTGTTATTTTATGATCGTGTTTTACCAATCCACTGATGCTTGATTAACTGATATACTCTCCCTGAATCTTTCACCTGATTTCGTCACGCTTGTTACCAGCGCTGAGGAATTGGAGCCGGAATCAGAAAATAAAACCTACCCCAAATGCAGGATTGTAGAGTCGGAGTTTACAGACTAAAACGTTGACTAGGTTGTTTTCTACTTACATTACTGGTATCGCAGTTGGATCGAAAATAATTTTGTGGTACTCCACAGCCCTGTTTCTCACTTTATTGGGGACTCATCGTTCGCAAAACACAGTGTTTTGTTCAGTTGTAAATTTCCTAATTGTAAAAGCTATAAGTTGACGATCCAAACATATAGTGAAACGCGTAGAGATCAAAATTTATCAAGCAAATGATTTACTTCCACTCCTTTTCAATCTGTTCAGCAAATAGATTTTTAATCTGATGAATATTTTATCCATTAAAATAATGATAGATGATACTGTTTCATCATTTTATTAAAGGAGCCTCAAATATTCCAACAACAGTAATAAAAAAGATAAAGAAAATTGACATTAAATAAATGCTTAGAGGACCTATGTCCTTTGCTCATTTCACTGAAGGTCTGTGTTCACTATTTCAGCCCGATTCGCCCAGAAAGCAAAATTTCGATGGAAATAATGTAAGCAGATTTTGTAGAGACTGCTAACTTTAGAACGGGTTTTGAACTGTTCAGCAAACCGCTAATCGCAATAGAATTCTGATCAAATAATACCATCGGACAAATTCTAGCAAATTCCTTCTCTGATCTTCAGAGAAGATGGAGAATGAAGTACTCAGAATGAAGTCAAAAATTTTACCCAAAAGTGAAAAATCAGTGACTTAATTCGATATAACGATTTAAAAAAATTTCAATTTCTAAAGAAATTTTTACTTTTTTATCATAAGGCAAATTAACGACTGAAAATAAAGTAAGGAAAAAAATGACCTTAGAAAGTCTTTCAAATTCTATTTTTTTTAATACCCTAAGATATAACATTTTTAATATCAATAATAAAAATATAATATATTTATTGTATAGTATTAATGTCAAATATTATATTAAATATGTGCCCGGCGCGATTTGACCCGAGTCGACGAGAACGGAAAAAAATTCAATGTGAATAATCCTTTTCATCTTCTATTAATCATTGAAAACCAGATCTTTTATCCGAACTAACTGATCCCATGAGTGAAAGAATCTGTTGATGCTTGTGTTTGGATTTCTTAAGTAATGCAAAATCCTCAGCAGTCTCTGACCGATTCTGATCGACGACTTCCTTTCCCTATTTCAAATTTATAAGAGACAGTAGAAGGTAAACTTAGCAGATTGAAGTTAGCACCTGTAAAGGGACCGAGTTTCAGCTTCCGAGGCCGATTGATTGTTTTATAATTGAAATCACTTTCGTCATTTATAATTCCGAGCAAGTGGATTCATTCATCTTTGATTAAATAAGTTAATTCAGATTTTTTTTAGTGAATCAAATCCAAGCGATCTATCAAACGCTGAGTTGAAAGTGACACTACTATATTGATTGGCGGGCAAAATTCATTTATTCAAGCCTTTTTCGCTCAAGGGTCAAGTACAATTTCAAGTGCAATGCCCGCATTGAGTTCATTTATAATGTTTAGACTTCCATTTGCATCATTAGAGCGATTCTCATTAAGTGGCCAATAGACAAACCGGAAATGGGCACATTGGGTTGATGGTATATATTCGTTCTCAACATACCTGGATTCAGTAAAGATACACTCCAATTTAGTTCAATTACCGCTATTTTCCTGATCCGGTTAATGGCTACCTAAAATGAGTGACCTGGATCAGAAATCGCATTTTCCCCAAACCTCCAGGCCATCGAGAATCCAACGAGGTTTGACTCATGGACTCTTGACTCCGGGTTAGGGCAATGGAGGGCATTTTACAAGCAAACATGTACACATAGACAGAGAAACCCTAATAGACCCTCCCTATGGGATCGCTAAAAAAGTTTACCTGTAATAATGATACGAAATATAAATATCTTTATTATTATTATTATTAAAATCAATAGCAAAGCCGACGCACCTGCCTAAATTAAAATAATTAAAATTGTTTAAAAAACACACAAATCGAACATTACTTTAAAAAAACTTGTTTAAAATTAAAATTATATACAATTAAAAACTTTTTACAAATTTAAAATTTAGATTACGACCATGGTTTCGCGTCTGCGAAGTCGACGCTTCCTCAACTAATATATATCTTTATATTGAATAATTTTTTTAGCAAGATAGACATGATTGAAAATAGGACTCAAAATAACTTTTGTTTGTTTTTAATGTACTCTTATTGTATTACGGCATATATTTTTGAAGTATTACGGCATATATTTCTTAATTTGCATTCGAAAGTGAAAGGATAGATTACATTCAACAAAAGTTGTTGAATACAATTTGTAATAGTTGTTAATATGTCTGTTTGCATTTAAAATGCTGAAATCTATTATTAGAGTTATTAAACAAAAGATCTCCTATTTATTTTGATGTAGACTGGACGTAACTTACCAAAAAACTTTCTGTTGAACACAAAGTCAAATTCAAGAAATTTCAAAAATAACTGAAACATGAATGGTAGAAAAATGTCATATGGTGTAAGTTCAATACGAAGCTATTACATACGTTGCCGATAAAGCTCTGCTACATCAAACTATGAAACTGATTTTAATTATTTCGATTCTTCATTCTTTTGCCACAAGATGAATTATACACAATACAGTTATTTAATAATTAAACTGATTTTTTTCATGTACACATTTTGATTGCAATAGTATAGAACATAGTACATCATTCCCACCGCTAGAGTGCGCGCTGTTGATTGCTCTTCTGCAAGGCAATACAGCTTCTTGGTTATCCAGTTACAATTGTTATGAGTCTTTGTTAGAATACTGCATCACAAATTAGTTTGAAGACGAACAACGCGCAATCATCACATTAAGTTAATACATATTAAGCAAAGTTATTTTTAAAAAACTAATGTTTTATGTTCAATAACATAATTGGAAATTTTACAGTATAGGTTATATAAAAATGTAAGAATTACACGTTACAGAAAGGGAAGTCAAGTTAAAAAAAAAGGGGTTAAAAAAGATTAAAACCACCGTTCCGGGCATCGATTGATGCCCATTATCGAGGTGTGAGGCATGGAGTGGAAGGAAGGAAAGAGACTGCCTACACATTGATAATATATAGGCATCAGTCGATGCCCGAAACGTTGGTTTAATCCTTTTCAGCCTCCTTTTTTAACTGACTTCCCTTTTTTTAAGGTTCAATTCTTATATTATTGTAATGTTTTTTGCACTATTTCAGAAACTCCATATCTTTGAGAATCACTGTCTTACAGATAAGAGGAGAACTTCATTTTTGAAGGATGGGGGAGTGAAATGGAGACTAAATGACTGTACTTACGTTTTAGTTTGATCATAAATAGCCATCGTATTAAATATTAAAGAAGTCGGGTTTTAGCGTATCCTTTGAGAAATCAAAGAAACGAACAGAAAATGTTCTGGTTCAATAGTAAGACTTCGCAATGTCAGTCAATTATGTACTGTTTTTAAGTTTGCTTCATTCTGCTATTTTAGATAATACTATACATTATTTGGAAGTATAATGAGTGAATATACTTCGTGATTGTGAAAATAATAAACTATGTATTGTATCAATCTCACAACTTTATTTAATGCTGAAGCAGATTTGAAAACTATTTAAGTTTGCTTTTCCTAAGCAATGAAATTTCGTCTAAATAGCAAGAATCTTAAAGTTAACAACAAAACTACTAATTTTGTAACATAGACTAAGTAGCAAACAAAATACAGTCGGACCTCTATTTAACGAACCTCTATTTTGCGAATTTTTCTATTTTGCGAACTTTTCTTTGGAACCAAGAACATTTTGCTAATTTCTTCGTAAAATAACCTCCAAATAGCGAAGTGCATTTTCTATTTAACGAACTTTTTCGAGGATACAGCTGAGGGAAAAAGAAGAAATTAACGATGATGTGCTGATTGATGATTATCTTTCCCTTGATTTTGAAGTTGAGACCTCGGAAACACTAACAGAATCGGATATTTTGGACTGTGTGAAAAATAAAAAACAATACAGCTATGAATTGCGATGAAGATGAAGATGATGAAAATGGAAATGATCATGATGCAGAAATAAAAAAAAAAAAAAAACCTTCGTATGATGAAATGCTAAAATTATTTGAAACAATCCGACGCGGATTACAATTTGAAGAAAATACTGAAAGGGTTTTTAGTGCATTGCAAAGATGCGAGACGTACTATGAGCGAAAACAATTTAAAAAAAAAAAACTTAAGACAAAATTAACAGACTTTATTAGTAAAATTTAAGTACGCACGTGGTAATATATGCTTTATGTTATTAAAATTATTACTTTTTTAATAAATTTTATTGTTTATGTAGTTTAAATCTGTTTTATGTAGTTAAAAGATGAATCTCTATTTAACGAATTTTCCATATAATGAACTTTTTTTCGGGATTTAGCGACTTCGTTAAATAGAGGTCCGACTGTACATTACAGTTCTTTGGTAGCAAATAGGCCTGCAAGGTAATTTAAAGATTAATGTTGTACTGTACTGTATACATCTACTAAACAACAAATGTGTTGTTGTACAATAAATTCATTAATTTTTATTGATCGTATGGTCATCACGATCACAAATCACAGAGCATTCAATTTTAGTTCTCGAGGATAGAAAAGTTGATCATCACTGTTAAAGAATGTTATCCTAATATAGAGATTTTGTTTAGATTCTTGGTGTTTGGACATAAAGGCTAAGAACTACTTGCTTATTGTTATAAAACATTTTAGATAAACTAATCAGAACATTAATCTAAGGAAGTTTCCAACGACTGCCTTACTCTTTCGTCTATACGTAACATTAAGTTCTACAACTGAATAATCAAGAAACACTTCTATCACAGAGTAAATAAGCAAAAAGAAAAAAAAAAGAAAAATTTCATTTTACACTTGATTCCTCTGCAGTTCTATCAATTTATCGTATCATCGGAAGCCATTATTCAAATCATGTCTGCAACTTTTAAATTTTGATTGATCAGAAGCAAATAAACTGCTTCTCTGTGTAAGTCTATAATTTTAAATGATACTGAAAAACAATTACAATAAAAATAATTATTAGCAGAATATTCTCATTGTCATAGCCTATGATTCTATAGCGACAATAGCTTCAATTGTCCAGAAAAGAATTCATCATTTCGTTCAGGAATGGTAATTAATGCTAAATTGGTTTTTTAGCGGCCACTTTTGTACAGCTTCCCTGTAAAAAAAAGGGAACCGCTATTGGTATTGTTTTTGTGCTGGATGTCACACTCTGTAGTGGCCAATCGATTAGAGATATTAGAATGATTTCTTCACCATTGTGTTCAGCATCCAAAAGTAGGTGACCACGTCCAAAAAAATCAGACCTCTAGGGCCACTCCCTGACCCCACAAGGAGTGGTTTGCTAATAATGGGTTAATAATGGGTAGTAATAAGGAAATTAAAACAATACCAAGAAACCTGGTATTGTTTTAATTTCCTTATTATAAATGTGATAGTTGCCAATGCAAAAGGCGCAATTGTTGCGTTTACTGTGATTGTTGAAGAGCTGCATTATAAATGTCATTGTTGCGCATGCAAAAGACGCCATTGTTGCGATTGTTGTGATTGAAATTGAAAAATTGTCTCGACAAGAAATACTGAAGCATATCACCGATTACGATCTGATCGCTTCCGATAAAATTGTGTTTATAAAATTGTGCATATTAAGGGACCGCTTTGCTTTTGTCACTGTCTAAACTCATTATTTACCTTGTTTTCTTCTGTTCTCTGTATTATATTGGTGTCTGTGATGAAACTTACCTATTATTAGATATCCTTTCAAAAATTATTAAAGACTTATTAAAGATACGGGGAAGATTTAAAGCAATGCTTTGAAATCATTCCTTTACTTCATCAAGTCGTCATTTCAGCAGTTTTCTAAATGAAGCTGTTAATCTGAAATTTAAAAAAATGAGAAATTTTCAGTAACGTATTATCAAGGGTATTCAAATAATTGTTAGTTTATTTTATATATATAATGCATAAATTTCAAACATTTTCATTAACTGTTACAAAATAAATAAATTGACTAATTTTAAAACATAATTTAAAATGTTAATAAAATAAAGATATACGACTAAATTGCAATATAGAAATTATCTATTAATACAATTCAAGAAGTTTCAGATGTCTTTTGATTAATACTATGAAATTTGTAGATTTTGCAAAATGAAAATAATAAAAATCGATCTGGGTCAAAGAAACGTTATTCTATAGATATAGTTATATTATCTTGTAAGTTTAAATACTGTACAGGGAATTTCCGATCACTATTTAAGTTAAAGACGGGTCTCAAAAGACTAACGTTTCACCCTGTATCACAAGTGAAGTTAAGAATAAAATTCATAACGGAATTAATTGGTTCTAGTTACATTACTGCAACTAAAAACATGCCTCTTTATAGCTGAAGTTAATAATTGCGTTCGATTCATTGGCGTACCGTGGGTGGGGGTGGGGGTTCTGATGTAAAATTTTATTAACACAATCTTATGCGAATCATTAATCATGTTATTTCTCGTTAAGAAAATGTGACATCTGTTTTATTGAAGAAACTTTTCCAATTTAAAATGACTGGCTAAATTGATGAAAATTGGATCGTTGTTGGATTCTCGAAATCTCTTCTGCAAGGAATAAAATAACTAAATTCAAATTTCTGTTGAGTTATAAACCTCCAATGATAGGCTTGTTTTTATTCTTTAACTAAAGAATTCACATAAAATGTTTGTATATGTACATTGTTGCAAAAAAAAACAACAATAACATATATCACTAAAAAATAGAGTGAGAGCCGTGAAACTCGATTTGCAAATATCTTTTGGCTACATATGCAAATGATTAAAATATTATCGCCAATGAACACACCAGGAGTTTCCAGAACTCTTGAGAAAAGCCCATTCTGGGACCAATATAAGGAGCGGCGTTGACACGAACGGACAGCAAAGTATGATTGCTTTTGCTGTTTCGTTATGTTAAGTAGGTTGTGAAGATGTCTCTACGGCTCAACCATCAGTAGTACCAGTAATTGAACGAGTTTGAGAGAGGTCGCATCCTAGGTTTAAGAGAAGCAGAAATGTCAGCTTCCCCTCTTGGTCGGAGCGATGCAGCAGTCAGACAATGTTGGCATCAGTGGGTTCAGGAGGGCACACAAAACCATCCCAAGAAAACAAGTGCTCGAAGGGATCATGCAATCATGAGAGCAACCATAAGGACACCAAAGACGTCCATGCCCTCTATCCAAATGCACCTAACTTCATTTATATAGAATTAAGGGACATCAGAGGGACTTCTCTCTCGGTATTCCCTTAAGACGTCTAGCACTGAGCAGCCAACATCGGTAAGACTGTCTGGAGTGGTATCGAGCCCTGGAATCCTGGACGGTGTCCAATTGGAGTCGTGTTGTGTTCAGCGACGAATCACGCTTCTTTCTTGCACAGATGATCACCCCATATCCGTCTATGGAGGAGGAATGATCATCGCAACAATCCAGCTGCAGTGGTTGAGCGGTACACGGCCATCACGCCTGGGATTACAGTCTGGAAAGCCTCTATGACACCCGATCTCCTCTAGTTTTGCTGCAATGTACTTTGACTATTGACTAGCAAGATAATGCCGGACCTCATACGACGAGACCTTCCCAACAACGCCTCCATAGGGTTCATATCTTCCCATGGCCAGTCAGGTCTACAGATCTCTCGCCAATCGGGCATATGCTGGAAAGGCAGCTGCAGCTATCATAGAATGTGACCGAACAAGCCCAACAATTGCAGAACATCTAACAGTATATTCTACAGGACAACATTAACTATTATTTGAATCAATGCCGCCCGCATTGGCTTATATCGTCTCTAGAGGAGTGTTTACTATTCATTAAAATGTGACCGTTATGTTGCCACTGCTCTGCAATAAAAAGTCCTTTGACAATGAAAATGTAATCAATCCTTATCTTTATATATTCATTGCGATTTCGAAGTTCAATACTTTTTGTGTGATTCGTCTTTTTTTTGCAACAGTATATTTTCTTTACATTAAATAATAATAATAATAGACTTCGGCTTTGATTATCTTCTTGATTAATAGAATAACATGGTGACTTAAGTATTTTTAGTCCATATAGACTAAGATTATTTTTCTTACTTATGCGTTAAATATTGTAAATATTATTAACTTCATGCCTTAAAATTTCATGCCAGTAAAATACAAAATCACTCTCTTTTGAAAACTTAACAATGTTAAATCAATTTCCAAGCCAATTTTGTGTTTTTTTTTAAACATTGTAATTTAACTGTTACAAAAATTATTTACATTCAGTGATTATGAATTACATGGAATCGAAAGAGAAATTTTTTTCGCCAAAATCTCCTTTCCCTTACTGATTTTATTTAACTTTAAATTCATATCAAATCATCTTACCTTTTCTTTGAAATTATAATGAGGAAAAGGATGATAAGAAAACAAATCGCAGCAATTACAAATGAACTGGCAACAGTCAGAAGAGTAGCAAGAAAGGGATTCGTCTCTCCTATTCAATGAAAAAGAAATAGAAATTAATAAATCTCCATCGTCCATTAGTTTACTTCAGAGCTTTTGAACCGGTGTGTCGGGTGGATGCGAGAAAATTTAAAAGAGTGCATTTGGAATCAATATTTAGCTTCTCACTAGTCAAATACTCGTATAAAATGTTCTTGTAATAAAATCTCGATGTCAAATAATCTGGGCAAACAGAAATATCAACTGCCTTCAGTTTCTTTCTAACAATTTAAGGTTAATAAAGTATTAATTCACTTTCAAATCATCTTAGAAAATATTTCAGAATATCTTTAAACGTGTAAAAATAGACTGATATATTCATTGATAAATCTTAGGTGTTTTGCAAAGAATTCTAAAATACCAATTAAAGCAATGAAAACGCTTGGTGCGCTGAGGGATTTTAGAACACAAACAAAGTTTGGTGTAAACTTTATAAAGGTAAGGTAAGGTCGCCAAATACCGCACCCGGCCCTATTTCCGTACCCCTTGGTTTCTTGAAAAACAGGCAGTGCCATGTGGAATCCAGTTGCGGAACTAATTAACAGGTCATCTGATTCGGACATTTTGACTTGTGAAGAAAGGAGCTACAGAAATTATCGCGTGCAGAAGAAAAATAACATTATATTGAAAATGTAAGTTTTTTTCCAAAATCTTTGCAGTAACATATAGCATAAGGGTTTGTCTATAATACAATATTGGTACCTACAGTTTTAGACCGTTATTATCAAAGATTTAAACGGATTCATCCAAATTTTAGGTTACATTTTGTAAATGTTTTTTTTTTGTTTGGTCAAGGAAAAATGTCAAACAGCCTAATATCGCACCCAGTGGTGTCCCTAATACCGCTCCGGGTGCGGTATTAGGCACACTATTAGGAATGATTCGTATGTTGTCAATGACACATTTTTGTTTCATTTTTTGTTATTTTTTCTACTTTATGATGCCAAAGAAGAAGACATGGGATTCAGATGCTATGATTAAAGCAGTGAACGCAGTTAGAAGAAGGAGATGCTTCTTATGCTTGTCACAGGATCTCCTCATAAAAAACAATTAGAAGAATCAGAAAAGAAGAAGCAAGAGAAAATAACTATGACAGCGCAAAAACAAAAACGTACAAGAAAAAGGCGAACTGATAGTAAAGATAAAAACTCACCTGCCAAAAAAAAGATATGTTCGAAAAGACAGTCTTCGTCGGAAGACGAGACAGATGAGGAACCTCCATTGATTCCACAGACGATGAAGACAACGATAACAACGATGCTCCTTGCCCTTTCTGTGAGAAAAACTTTTCGAAAGATCGAGGTGGAGAAAAGTGGATAAGATGCACTAAATGTTTTACTTGGTGCCATGAAGACTGTGCAGAAGACTGCGACATTCCTAGGTTCATTTGTGCTACATGCTTGGAGAATTAATATAGAAGACTAAAACTTTACTTTGTTAGACTAAAACATGATTTTGTAACTTTAATATAGAAAATAATTAAAAACATTTGCAGTACTTCAACTTGTTCTTAGTACATTACTTATGTGTCCCTAATACCGTACCCGGGGGTGACATTAGGAACACACAATTATAAATTTGAGAAAACTATTGTTTACGTTTCGAGCTCATAGATACAATTATTTGCTTAAAAAGCACAATATTGTTTCTTTTTATTAATACACTAATAAATAAGTAGTAAAATGGTGTTGTTTTTGAAGTTTTATATGTAAATTTAGAGAAATTACGATGAAAAAACAAAATGGGGTGCGGTATTTGGCGACTTTACCTTATATAAAAGTGCGTTGTAAAGAGTTGAGAAGCACTATTATTCTCCACTGTAAATGGAAAAATTTAGGTTATGATGATGATGATGATCATAATATTTTAATGAATATAATACTTTATTTTGACACTATCATAACAATGTCAAAATAGAAAAGAATAGAGATTTTTTTCTACATTCTGCATGCTTCTGCAATGGATAAAATATCGTCAGTACTATGTAAGTTACAAAATATAAATGTTATTTTCTTTTCATTTCTCTAAATAATTACTGTTTACTGTTCTTTGGAAGTTAATTAGCATAACCATCTTCAATAGAAAATGGAATGTGTGATTTATTTATTTTTTTCTTAAGTTACAAATAGTTTTCTTTTAATATTTAAGAGATAGATTTTAAATAAAATCAGTAAGCTACAAATTAATGTAGTAGATCGTGTCATTCAAGGGCTGTAATATATCTAATATAGTAAAATATTGGTTATTCGAGATAATTAAGAACGCTATCACATCATGGTTGCCTACAAATTCAGATAACGTAGACGAGTGCTTTTCAATCTTCTTTGCTTCTCAGCTCACTTTTTATGTTTGCAGAAATCCTGTAAGAAACCAAATCTTGTTCCTAAAATATCGCTGTTCACGAACCTTTTTCATTGCTTTCATTGCTGTAATGGAATACAGTACTTTGAAAAATATCTGTTATTTACTAATGAATAAAAACGTGAATATAACAGTCTCATTTTTTTAACATTTTTACTGTTAAATATTTCTTAAAGCCTATTTGAATGTGATTTAATATTTTATTAATTTTAATTGTTAGAATGAAAGAGAATGCAGTTCATATTTCTGTTTGTCATGTTATTTGATTTCTACATTTTATTCTAGATATGAGCATTTGGCTAATTTGAAGCTGAAAATGTTGATCACAGATGAATACTCAGAATTTTCTCACAGCACACCAAAAGCATCCTCACTGCACACCACTGTGCCGCGTCCCACCGGTTGAGAAACTCTGAAATAGACTATCGCGAAAAAACATCAATATACTGTACTACTTTTTTGGGTCAATTATTTATCAAAATTAATGTCAACTCTTCCTAAGAAATTTCTGCGTCAAAAAAAGAAAAAAGAAAAAGGGGGCATATCTAATATGTAGTTAAAAATGATGTAGAATTAATACCAAATTACAGAAGATAACTAAAACTAGTTGTGCTCACAATTTCTTTTCTCAATCCCAAACAGTATAATCTCTCACTCCAAACTTATGCAGTTCTTTTGTTTATTGCTTCAAACTTTGTTTGGAATTATTGAGTTATCTCTCTCTCTCTGGTGTAACTGTATTTACGACAGGTTTCAATTGGACGCTTTCCATTTTCTTCTATCCTGTGCATCTTTCTTCAATTGTTCATACTTTCTTCCCCTTTTAACATCATCCAGAATTCCAATCCTTCTTCTTCCTCTTCCACTTCTTTCCTTCTACTTTTACTTCTATTATTCTTTGTTGTAGACAATTTCTTCGTAGCACATGTGCTAACCTAGATGCTTTCCTCTTGCGTATAGTTTCTAACAATTTCCTTTTTTCACCCATTCTTTTTAAAACATCCTCATTCTTTACTCTATCCGACCATTTCACTTTTAACATTCTTCTCCAGAGCCACATTTCAAAACTTTCTAGAAATCTCTCTTCCTTCTTTTTAATAGTCCATGATTCACTATCATATAACACCACACTCCAAACAAAACATTTAGCAAACCTTTTCCTTAATTCTATTGAAATGTCTTGTGCTGTTAATAATGCCTTTTCAAATGCTCCCTTACCATTGCTATTCTACTTCTTATTTCTTCAGTACAACTTCCATCCCATTTCACCAGACTTCCCAAATATTTAAAAGCCTTTACTTGCTGTATAATTCCCCGCATATGCTTCATTTTCTCCCACTTTCTGTGAGACAGAAAGTACTGGAGAACGTATCGTATTTTTGCCCACCTCTACAAATCATACAAATTCCAATAAAATACCACTCAAGTGTGTCCGACTTTTAGTTTGGTCTGTGGAAGTGATGACATATTTCATTTCCTGTCACTTCTTGTAAGACAGAAAGTGATCGCCGACCGGAACTCATATTTTTCCCCACCTACAAGTCATACGTTTTCCAATAAAGTATCAATCATATCTACGACTTATAGTTTGGAGTGTAGAGATCGTGAAGGACGGACAGAGCTTTCCCCTCCTTACACTTTGTGTACAGAGTCGCTAAGAAAGCATACTATGCTCAAAAAGAGACAATAGATCAGATTACAAGTGGATGCAGTATCCTTGTAACCACTGAATATATGCAAAGACATGACAATATCTGCAAACACAAAACACAACCTAGTAGAAAAAACTGCGTCATGGTGTATATACAAATCTAACACAATTCTAGAAAACAGCCAAATTGAAATACCACAATGCCACACAATATATCTGACATTACACTGAAGTTTCAAATTGAACAAAACAACGCTTTTTATAGATATACCATCCCTAACACTCCCAACATAGATAAGAAGCATTTTGAAAAAAATTCAAAAGTAGTTACAATCTAAAGAAATCAAAGAAATGTGGCATCAGAATAAAGCAAAAAATGATATCTATTGTTATTTCATACCAAACGACATTTCATAAAACCATAAGCGAACTGGACCAAAACACATTTTTATTTAAATTTACAAAAGACAGTCATCATTAATACTTGCTCAATAAACCGACGCTTTCTTAATAGCATCTAACAGTGTAATAATGCATGTTAAAAACCGAACATTTAAATCCGAGAAGAGGCAGATAACGATAATAATAATCTTTTCGTTTATTATTGTCATAATAACAAAATGAACAGTGATTAAAAAAAAAACTATTATCTCTTCTATAATAATCGAAAGTAAGCATCAGAAACGGACATAACTTCACAAAGCATATTTTGCGAGATTTTACCTCTGCAAACTTCTTTGTCATGTTAATTAATTCGCTTTGTAAGAGTGTTGTACTTGCTTTGTAGAATTAAAACTATTTTCATTATTATTTCAGTAACTGCTGCCATATCTGAGTTCAGTTTCCGATAAATTGTCTTTTGTAATCAATAATTTTTATAACTATGCTTCCAACAACTAATAACCGAAAACTGCAAGTGCTTACAGAATTCTGTCGTCTTTTACATAGTAAGCAATTAACTGCCTTTTTTTTTCTTTTTAAGATCAATGGCCGTTTTCTTTAATTAAAAAAATGCATATAGGCCTGTATAAAGCGAAGAATACATAGAGGAAGCTTAATCCGCTTATTGTTTCCTTCGAAGTTGGTTCTGAAAATATCATGTCGTAGGTGTTGTAGATACAGGTGGACTTGTGTAATAGATATTGGCTCGACGTGAGTAAAGATCCAGCTTTGTCGTTCTGCATACAAAACCAGTAAGGAAGCGGATTTTCGGGTGTGGAAGCCACATAATTATTGGTTAATGCGCCATCACCGGCAGATGATGACAGAGTCATAAAAGGTGAATAGGTGGGGGAGGGAGACAGGGGATGGTAGTATTTACGACCCACAGACGAGAAACAATCCCAAAGCCTAAAAAAAAAAATATTTATATTTTGTATAAGAGAAGAAGAGGAGAGAAAGAAAAAGAGGAGTGGGGGGATGCGTGTTGGAGACAAACGAGGCAACAAAAGATGGAAACAAGAAAAGCAAACTAAGAACTCAGTCTGATCTGCATTCTTCTCTTATTGCCATTAATTTAGGTTCTTTTTCTTTATTCTCTGGAGGAAGAGAGCGAGAGTAAACGATCGTTTTGTTGGGAAAGAGGGTGTTGGCTCTATCGTGTGTTTTAGGTGAAAGAAAAATACTTAGGATTGGATTCTACTTCAGGATTACACTGAAAATATATAGGAAAGAAAGTCAAGTAAATATTTCATAATTTAATAAATGCCAGAGAAAGATATAACAAAATAAAACAAAAATAATTTCATTGTAACATATAAATAATAATTACTAGGATCGGTTTTGTAATGATCTAAAAATTTTAAATATAAGCATATTAAAAAAAATAAAATGCCTTAAATATGACTTAAAAGCTAAAAATATGACCAAAACATTGCACTATAAAATAGCATATCTAATCAAAATAAAAAAATAAAAAATAAAAATCAGTTAAACAGCGTAAGATTAAAAAAACACTCTTATTTGCGCTCTTAAATATACCCTAATATACCAAAATATTCTCCATAACTAAAAAAAATGTCAAAATAAAGAATCGTTTAAATTCAGAATAATCCCGAGAAATTATTTATATTCAATTTTTTTTTAAGTATTCAGTCCTTAGACTGGTTAACATTCTATGAAATTCGTAGAATTCCCGTAGAATCAGCTGGGGAAAGATACTGAGGTCGGTTCCGTTGCCTTCCTCAGGAAGTCATTATGGAATGGCTTCAGACCGAAGAGAAAGTCAAGAAGAGGCTAACAAACAAACGAAAGGAAAACGAAACAACCAAGTCACCACCGGGAATCGAACCCAGGTTCCGACGCATCGGCCGCCTTGCGCAAGAGACAATGCCGGAACGGCTATATTCAATTAGCAATGAAATATGATATGTCAGAAATCTACTGCGCCAGGAACAAGATACAAAATCGAGAACATATTGTTGAATAAAATAAAAACATACACTGAAGGAGAAGAACCATGCAAGGCTACTACACAGGGATTCAAAACCCGATTTAGGCATGTCAACATGGCAGGCATCGTCTTGACAATTCGGCTGTGCCCAAAAGCTAACTCATAAGTAATTAGTTAATTATTTTTTCTGTAGTTAATAAAGAGAAGCTTCCAGATAATTTCAGAAATGAAATCAAACATCAATACAATATTTCGACCTACACAGAGAACATTACATAGCTGCTGCTTGACTAGAAAATTGACTCGTTATTAACCCCAAAACCTTTTCAACGAGAATGATATCTTACAAATGATATCTTAACTCCCAAAGAAATAAGTAAAAATGTATTAAGTTTAATTGCTATAATTTTTATCCTCTTTCTAATCTTGTTAAAAAATATTAGCCTGGATTTTATCTTTTTTTAATTGTTAGTAATTATAATAAAAAGTGAAAGGAATATTTGCACAATAGTTATATTGGAAGAAGATCAAAGACGAAAGGAGTACTGGAAAGACTTACCAGAGTAAGGTAAGATCACATATTTTATTCATCTAGTTCTTAATTGTTGAATGTTTATTTTACATAATTTAAGTTAAGGAAGTGAAAAAATGCTTTTCTGGAAACATTACTTAAAGAATTGCAAGTAATAAACAAAGACAATTGCTGGCGTCGAAGTATATTTTACTATGAATGTATAAAAGTTAGGATGTGGAGATAGATACTAATTTATCTCACCGAATGTACGTCAAGTATTACCAAAATACATTCCTCCACATGTACGACATTTTAATTTACAGATGACACTCATCATCGTCATTATGTCTTTTGTTCTATGGGAATGAGGTATTAAAGATTTTAAATTTCTATTTAAAATTAAGTTATGTACATTAGAAGAAAAGTTATGCCTGAAGTAGCAGTATAAGTTACTTTCTGCGAAATACAGTAACAGAGAAAAATCACAACTGGTATTGTATGTATGTATAGTAATATACCGAGAAGAATTTGTGTTTCCTATATCAAAATTATGTGGCTTGTATATTTAAATGTATGTTTGAAAGATATTTCTGGAATGGAAGCACTGCATTTACTGTATTTCCTAGAGTCAAGGCTACGCCGGAGTCTAGTTAATCTTCAGCATTGGTGTCTAAGAATATGCTGGTTAAGTTAAGAGTATGTTAAACTTTTCACATTAAGTAAAAAGTAATTTTGATCTAAAAATTGCTCCAACTTGAACTTTTTAATCAACTGATAACGAAACACGATGATCAGGTAACCGAAATCTCAAGCGAATAACGATCAAATATTTAAAAGACTGGAATTATTTGTTCGTTAGAGGCATTTCGGCATACACTTACAGAAAGGATAGATCTTTTGGAAATGTACAAAATTGTTGTATAAAGACTCAGCAGATAATAATTGCTAAGGCATAAATCGGTGTTTATTTTTTTTTTTAATAAGTTAGTTCAAATCAGAACGAATATCCACTAAAATCATACATCCTCAAATTTTTTCCTTCAAAAAAAAGAAAAAAAGACTTATCAAGAAGAAGTGACAATGATAGAAGAACTAATCAATAATGATATTACTAATTTGATGTCAAATTTATGCATGATTATATGTTGAAGAAATGTTATACTGTAGTATGTAGATCTTATAAAGTTTATTTCAAGATTTGGGGCAGCGTTTATTAGTAGAAAGAAGAGATCAATATCGACGGAGAAGTATAAGCGAATAGCAAATTAGCTAAATGGTGAAGAACATCCCCATCAAGGGCTATTGTGCATGCAAGTATCTCCAAAATCTTTAAAATTGATTGAATATCAAGAAGAATTCACTTTATCAACAATATTTTAGTTGTTGCAAGAAAGTGTAGCACTACTGTTCATCCGGAGACATAGTTTATATTTATATTTATATTTAGTTGAATATTTATATAGTTAGGAGAGGACCAAGGATACACGATGTATCTTCTAAGAATAGAATTACAACAACTACTACGTATAAAACAACTCTCATAGACCAATTACGAGGGTTGAGACAGATAAAGTTGCACAAGTGTGGGATCTCATGTTACGGAGATAAGCCCTTCCTTCACAGGCCCGGATTTCCGCCTAGGCCTAGAAGGCCCAGGCCTAGGGACCCAGCCAGCCAAGGGACCCCGCCGTACTGAATTTTTTTTTTTTTTTTTTTTGGAGATTCGGTTTTTTTTTGGTTGTAGTTTTTCGGGAGGGGGGGGGGGGGCGCAAATATCAAGTGCCTAGCGGCCCTGGGTGTTTAAGTCCGACCTTGATTCCTTCACCAATGATGCTGCTCGATGTGACGATCACTGTTATGGACAATCGTCCGGCATCGTACTTGCCCTTAAAGGACGTCTTGGATAGATATTCATGGGGGATTGGATTCCACACATCTAAACAGATTTTCCATAGACCAGCCAGCCTAAGAGGTGCGTGTCCTGCAATCCCAGAGTTGAGAAGTCCGAAACAACAGAAGTCCGTTGGAGAGACATCAGGTAACTTAGCGGGAATGCACGTAAAGAGAATGACAAGAATCCTAGTCTCATGCGCCTTTCGCTCGCAGTAGTGGACCGAGGAAGGTGCACTACGGCTGGATGCCTTTTCCATATGAATGTTCACCAATTTAACATAGTTGCCATAAAGCTGTGGGACACGGGTGCCACTAGATTGTTCCATCACAGTCTCTTGGAAATATGCATCATTCACCTTCACATTAGCCGCCACTCTGATCAGTGGGAGACGGCCACGAACACGATATCCTGTGACAATCATGAAGCCTTTGGAGAACTTCTCTTTGCATTTCCTTACGAAATCTGCTCGTTATTTCTTTCCGATGTGCCGATACAAATAGCTCCAGTTGGTTGACATTGTCGAGCTACAACTATGCTTTGTTTAATGTGACGACATATTGCCAGCTGTCAAGTGCTCGGTACCGTTCGCACAGTTTCCTTGCATTAGTGAAGAGTTCCTGGATATGCTGTTCGGTAAGTTTGTGACCCCTGTGCGTACCAAGTTGTTTCGAATGACACATCGTACGCTGCGTTATGTTTATAACCTGTTGACCATGCAACGTTGGATGGATTAGTTCTCTCGTGAAACCATCAATCTGATCTGTCGTGTGGTAGCAGGCGGTTGGATGATATTTCTGCATGTCGGATTGCTGTGTTTGCAGTACCTTTAGCTTGGCGGTCGAGTTGACGGTTTCAGAAGATGGTACCGTTACTGAACACCAAACCTTTGTCGCGGCACTGTTCTGCAATCCCACTGTAGGTCATTTGACATCGGAATGGGCACAGATATATCCTTCCCAGAACTGAGTTATTTTCACAATATTATTCAGTCTATTCAACAATTGACATAACACCGTTATAGAATAACAGTGGCTGTATATATACTGATTGGTGCGTACGATACATTGTTTCAAGCAGAGTACGGCCAAATCGTTCAATTTTATGTCTCAACCTTCCGTATTTGAAATAATTTTTAACAGATATATATACATTCACTGTTATTCTATAACGATGTTTT
>JAFIDM010012231.1:166532504-166580572 GCA_023159025.1 Thereuonema tuberculata
ATATTGGTCAAATTTCTACTTTGCTGAAGTAGGGTAGCCTCTGGAAGAAATAATATCAATGTCGTTTCTCGGATTGTTGCAAGCTTTTATTCCTTTATCTCGAATTAAATATATTCTGATTGTAAAGAACAATCTCGAAGAGATCCTTTAGTGCTGCAAACACAGTTACATAGCACCAGATCTAAGTGGTAAACTTGACAGGTGAGCATTGAGTGGTCTATAAAATGCATATACGGGTTGATAAAATGAATTGGCATAATAAAAATTAAAACTGCATGAATTTTCTAAAACATTTTCCTAGCTATGCTGTGTACCTTTATGTAGTAGCAATTCACTGATTTTATCTACAATAAAAAAGAGCCTGTTAGCTTTATTACAGCATTTCATGACCTTTGTTAGTTATCGAAGAATTCATTCGAAATTATCACTAGGCCATTTGAAAAGAAAAAAAAATGGAATGAGTTTCTCGTGGTTAGGTATTGAAGGAGTGAACTTTCAAGAGAACACACAGAAAGGAAAAAACCTATTAAAATATTAAAATGCATTACTAACATTTGAACTATTGCCTTTCTCAAAGGCATCAGCATCCTCATTAATGCTGTAGATTTATGGATAATCTTAAAAGATCAAAGACCACAAAGTTAAGCCAGTGAAAAAAAAATCGCTTTGCTCAGCAGACCAATCAGAATACCGTATCGCAATCATCAGAAAATAATAGGGCCGGCGGAATGCGATTAAGCGAGGTAGCAAAGTAGAGGAGTGCAGAGAAGTGTAAGGGCACAAGTGGATATCTGTTCAGCGCCTTTTTTTTTGATTACGCGAAGAGAGGAATCATCCAAAAAAACAAAAATCAGAATATGAAGGTGCGCTATTTAAAGCCTAGCTCCGGCTCAGACGCATTTCTATTACATAATTTTGTTCATCAATGGGTTAGACTAAGTTGTTTACTAAATGGCATCCTAGAACAGCTGTTTCACGCTAATATGGCGATCATCAGTTAGGAGCAGTCATCAATTAACAACCTGGTCTCGATACACAGGCAAAAGGAAATATCGTTGGAATCAATGTGGAGCCTGTAAAGCTAAAATAAGCAATAAAAAACTCGCCAAAAGGAAAATTGTCGAGAAAATTCATGTGCACGCGTTCCGCGGACGCTATGAACTTTTTTAGCGCTTAAAAAAATCAGAATGCGCACTTAAATATTAATAAACACCAATGGGTGAGACTAAGTTTTTTTACTAAATGACATCCTAGAACAAAAAAAAACAAAAACAAAAAACATGAAATAACAAAAAAGCATTTTTTTAACTGTGTGTAAAGTTCCTTTAAAAATCTCAAAAGTCACATCCTCACTTTAAACTCTTAATTTTAATTTAATTTTTTTAATTAATTTTTTAATTTTTTTTCAATTATTATTAATCATTCATTGTGTTTCACATCTATTCATTTTGATAATTGTTTCTAGCTAACTCTCCAAAAGCTACTTCTTTTTGTTTTAAGAGTCCTTATTAAAACTTGTTATTTTCCTTCGTTCAATACTTTAAACACCAAAATCCCAAGCGAAACATATCAGTTAGAACTGTCAGAAGGAAACGACATCCTTTCACTGATAAGTAGCATTTCAGTAGTTTCTGTTGTTTATACAATGCTATAATAGTTTCCGCTAATAAATGACTAGGCTTGCAACAATTTCTATCTTAAAAACGAAAAAAAAAAAAAAGGACAAGTACTATTGCTAGAGATCTCAATTAGTGGGAATGCATCTAATTGAGGTATATTCAGAACCTCACTGTTTGTGAAACTGTAGAAAAACTTTCAGAAAGGATCACTTTTGTCATTGATGCTAAACATAGAAGTTGTAATTGTCCACTGGCTGCTAATTTCCTTTGCAAGTGTTCTATCATTAGCGTTATTCTTGTCCGAATATTTTGGAGAAAATTATGTAATTACCACAGGTTTTTGTATCCTTACTAATATCCTTACTACAAAACTTATGAAGATTTTCTTAAACTCATTCGCATTTTCAACAAAATATTGGCTGATTTATAACTACAGTATAGCCCTGATTATCCGCGAGTGCCGCGAAATTTTTTTTTAATTACGAACCTCAAAAAAAACCAATTTTAATCCAAGCCAACAACAGGGAAAATACAATAGGCCCTACAGTGCGAAGGTCGAAAATTACTGACAGGTTTATTGTGCATCGTAATCCTATAGGCCTTCTCGGAATTAGTGGATGCAAACGTAGAGCAAAGGTTTCTGCTTTACTGTACATATTTTAAAAGTTTTACATATTATTTTTACTATATACAAACGACCCATATTTCTTCCTTAAATCTTCTCTTTTATAATATATATTACTAAACATCATCCACACTATCAGAAATAAATGTCACAATACCACATTTATTACTAGAAAAAACGAATTTTCAAGGAGATATGCAACGTCTCCTCTTTCTCAAGCCTTTTTACATATTATGTTTTTTGTACAATAAAAAGTAGTTTTTAATGGCGAAATATTTTTTTCCGTGTTTACACCTCATTTTTAGTCTTTTTTCGGGTTATCCGCGAAGCCCTTGCCACCCAATCCCGCGGATAATCGGGGCTCTACTGTATTTGAAGTACGACCGTAATAAGATATTTTTAGAATATTTTTTATCACCCTAAGATAATAGTGTATAATAAGGAATTGACTACTTTCTTGAATTGAATTTTCGTAAAATTAATTAATTTCTAACAGAATGGTAATTTAAAGATGATATATCAGGTGACGAATATACAATGTACATTAGTGAAATTATTATTAAAACCCGAGAACTTTGTGTCTGTTTTTTTTTTATTGTGGAGAAAAAAAAAACTAACAATGAGAACTTCAGAAAGAGAACAACAATATGGTTTGTTACAAAGAAGGACTTGTCATTTGCTTAGGCAAAAAGAAAACCAAAGAAGCAATTGATTGCTTTCCTTTATGATCCTTTTCTTCTTTTTTTTTCTTGTTTTAAAGAACCCGAACACAAAAGATTCCATTTGTCTATTTCCCTCCTGTTGTAAATGAGATTCAACAACCCGAGTTCTCGGGTTGTATTCATACATAGTCTCTTCTGTTAAACTAATGTTTTCTTTTAAGTCTTTTGTGATTACGAGGTAACGTATAACTCTTATGACTAACACACATTTGGAAATCGTTTATGACTTTTCAAAGCAAACAAATTTACAACTATAATGAGCTTCGGTTTCCTTTTCAAAAGTTGAGCAACCGATATTTGCACTAACTTTTGGCAGACTTGTTATTCTCAAACAATGGGATATTTTTATTTCTTAACCTTTGAAAAAAATTCGGAATAAACACAGTTTATTTCTAAAATTTCATTTCCAAATCCAAAGTAAGGTAAATCTCTCAAACATATCAAAACACACACTAAAACTTATCAAAATAATTGACCATCTTATTTTTTTTTTTTCAAAAGTTTTCCATAGAAAATCATCAGGAGTAACTCTTCTAATCCATTGAAAACACTCTGCCTGTTTTCTACAACCTGACTGATGGACCTCCTTGTACTTTTCAGTAAGTTGAAATGATTAAGTTATTTAAACTGTTTTAAAGTGCAGGTAAAAACTAATTAAACATAGAGAACATAAGGCACCTTTACACATATATTAACAATTAAAATTAAAGCAATGCAACGTTTCAAAGTTCCAGTATTCGAACTTTTTCGTCAGGCAAAGAATAGAAGAATGTTGGAGCCGTCTCTAACATTTTTGTATTCATTTTTGTTTTCTTTTTGTTAATTTATGTGTAGAGGTGCATTACAATCTCTATGTTTAATGCTTAAATTATTTTTATTTATTAATCACATACGGCAAAAATTATTTCAATGTTAATTTTGAAATGTTTTGTTCTGATATTTTAAATGTTAGATCAGTCTGTAAATATTTGGTTGGTACTTGTTCAACATTAATCTGACTTTTTCCCAAACTTCTAACTTAAAAAGATTTGCATTTTATTTACTTGCATCTCGAATGTGATATGATGGAAAATGGAAATTGTCTGTACTAAACTGTCTTTTTCATTCAGTAATTTCTCAAATTTAAGGAAGTAAACCTATTTCAAACTTGAGTTTAGATTCTCTCATTCTAAAAAGAGAATGAAAAATCTTGCAGTTCTGAAATGAATTAAGGAATTTTGTAAAGTCCTCTTTCATTAAATGGCAGTCATCATTATTATATAAATAAAAATTTAATAATTGCGAAATCAAAATTTTTTTTTTAGGAATTGCTTTAATTTCAAATCTTTGAGATATTCGCAATATTATAAAAGTTGAAACGAAATTAATTAGGTTTTCTATTTCTGGTTATAAGATTCCATATAATCACACATAGACCCATTTATTTTGATGTCGTCTGTAACTTCTCATCTTGTTTGTTTGATGGATGAAACCGTTACATTACATAATATTGCTTCACGAACTTCACAAGAAACTCTACATCGCTAATGTCTGAAAGAAGGAAGTCCTGAAGTAGTTTTTCCTGAAGCTGGACCACAAAAGAAGCCAGCTAATGAGAAAGGAAGGATTCAGCCAAAATTTATAGAAGCACACGAAAAAGAAAAAGATTAACAATGATTAAGTGAAAGCTAATAAGGGTCTGTTTAAATAAAAAATAAAAGAAGAAAATCAATGGTTAGAATCCTCATTCTCAGTAAATTGATTCAAACTGAAAGAATTAAATATCTTTTGACATTTGAAGTTAATTTCTCATTACAAAATATGCAATTGTATTTATTCCTATTTCTTTAAAGCAGTGTTTGTCAGAAACAATATTTTGTCCATTTAAAGTTCAGTTTTGCCATTTAAAATATAACAAAGTTTTTAAATTTTTATTAATAAATTTATTATATTCTTTTACATAAAAACACACACGAATTAAGCCAACAGAATGGTTGTATTTTTTTTTTATTAAACAATATAAAACTCATGCACCACACTTAACTCGAAAATATATATACATCATAATAATATTCTAAATTTTATACTAAAAACAATACAAACTGATATAGTAAGGAACATCCAATGCAATGCTAATGATTTACGTATTGAACTTAATTTGGCAGCGTTTATAAAAAAAGATAAAAAGAAAAATACATATCAGTCCCAGTGATGATGTGCAAAGAGAGAGACCCTAAGAAGGATTAAACGATATGTTTTACTTTGTGAAATTTTGATGATTATTTACATTTCGTGGCTTGTGAAAAACGGTCATCATGATTGGCTTTCGAGGGACCACGTGAACACTATAGAAGTATTGGGACATATTCTGATGGGATTAAAAATATCGGAAGGAAGCTACTGAAGCCATTTGGTGCGTGAGGCTCGCATGAAGGTATAGTTCGTCCACCAAGACTTGAGACTTAGCCACGCCTCTTCAAACGAAGAAAACATTTCACAATAGGGGTGAGGATTGTAAAAGAAAAATTTGGGGAAAAAAAAAAAAACAAGATTAGGAAATTTTTTTAAAATATTTAAAGATATGGAATGTCGTATTTTATATCATCGATTCCTCTGTTATAACCAAGAAACAAAATCTGTGCATTTCCCCTGAAAATGGAAAACTATCACACTGACCCCTCAAATGACTTCTTCGACTCGTCGCCTACCACGTGACATAGGCGTGGCTCAGTCTCAAGTCTCGGTGGACATACTGTAGCATCTGGTAAGCCCAAAAAGCATTATCAAGAAGATCGTGGAACAGCTTCAACACCATAAGTTTCTACTTTCTACAGAGATGAGGCAAACGTGTTATCATCCTTTAAAACCTACAGATCCATTGACGAATGTCTAACTAAATTGAAACTTCATTCACATCGCCCATTATGATGTCTGACATTACTAATATCAATGTCTATTGATTGTGGTCAATCCTGAGCAGCTATGACTATCGTCGGACTAAATTAAATGATAAAATTCTGCTTTCGTTTTTTGAGAGATTAAGCGCTGCATTCGCATATAGTGATAAGGTGGTAACTTGCTGTGGAATGCGACAATGTCGATCGCCTCTGCTAGCAATAGTTAGTACATCTATTGAGAGATTCTCTCACTCACGTCTTTAGTGTCACGTCTTCTTAGTGTAATTGTCAAGCAATAGAAGGCCCGACCAAAAGCCATCTTCCAGGAATAACTACAGCCAATATTCTTGCCGATAACATTGCTTCGAAACTTATAGATAGACCTTATCACACAACAGCTGAATGTTGTATCAATGTGCTAGTAACGGCTTCGCTTGTTTAAAACGGAAATACTTTTATCTAGAGTTCGAAGCAATTTATGAGGGGCGTTCATAAGCAGAGGAACAGAAACCAGTACAGGTATGTCAGAAGTATTGGCCCTGGCTGTTGAGGCACTTGTCCCACTGCGATACAAGGCGATGAATGGCTGTCTCGTAAAATTCCCGGGGCTGCGTTGTGAATTTCAAAAATACCAGTTCAGAAGGTCGTCGTCCGACATGCAGTGAAGCCTAAGCAGTAAAGCCTATGCAGTGAAGCCTATGTGAAGCCTATGGGAACCTATGCAGTGAAGCCTAAGCAGTGAAGCCTATGCAGTGAAGGGACATGCAGTGTTCACCGTACACTTGTGACATTCTTCGATGAATGTCCGTTCCCCCTACTCCTTCTGCTGTCATGAAACGAACAACACCTCTTTGCTCTTCTTTAGACGCCTCCATTGCACTGTTTCACTGCTTACAACGTGAATGACCTCGTTGGACGATTGACGCATGCTTCTGCTAGCTTTTAGTCACGTGACTTGCACCCGTGACCCTCTAGCGGCGGGCTGTGAACTTCGCACTCACTCGTGTCGGAACCAATCTTGGTTATACATGCAACGATATTATCCTTCTGTCACCGGTTTGCCCATTACACACTCCGGCTCGTTTCTTTTTGAACGCCCCTTATACTTGACTTGAAGTATTGAAGTATTGGGATATATTATGTTGAGACCAAAAATATCAGAAGGAAGCTACTGAAGCCTTTTCGTGCGTGAGGCTCGCATAAAGATAGCATCTGGGTAAACTCAAAAAGCATTATCAAGGAGATCGCGGAACAGCTTCAACACCATCAGTTTCGATTGGATTACAAAGTTCTACAATTCGACACCAGGTGCGCAGGTGCCAGATTACTACTATAAACGGACGGCAAACTCCTTTGAAAATAGAACCGGTCCTATTTTACAGCGAGTATAGCAATCTCGTGGCCGCCATCGATGGCCAACCGATGGCATACAGATTTTAATGGGACATCTACAACGACGGCGCAACTTCAAAAAATTTGTTCAGCTAAATTATAGTATGTGACATAAGGTTTGTTCAGTGGCGTAGCAAGGGGGGGGGGCGCCACGGGCCCCCGCCTGAGAGGGGCCCCAAAAGCCAGCCTAGGGGGTCCCATCCTAGGCCCCATCCACCCAAGTATCCCGACCAGCCCCTTTACAACGTTTTTTTTTGGTTGTTAAAGCAAGATTTCCTTTTCTTTTGGTTGTGGAATAATGGAACTCCCGCCCCGGGCCCCCAAAGGCCCCGGGGCGGGAGTTCCATTATAGGTAGAGTTCCATTATAGCCACTGGGTTTGTTACGACTGCATTGATAGAATAGCCTTGTTTGAAAAAGTCAATAGACGATGCTTTACATTTATTTAGACTTTATCGAAGTGGTGCAGTCTTACTTGTTAGACCTTAAATGATGCTATTGGTTAATTTTGAATCTTTTCAAATTCACGTCTGATGTTCAATTCGTCGAGTTCATGCAATTTTTTGGTCAAAGACTTCAAAAAAAAAAAAAAAAAAAAAAAAACCTTTACGAAAGTAGAATTAGTTCTGGGAAAATCAAACGAGATTTCAAAATAATGTTATAGTTCTAATAAAAAGCTTTGATCTTAAAAATATAAAAATAAATGAAAATTTAAAAAATAATTACTTACCTGGTTGAGCATTCTTCACGCAAACATAACCGGTACGTGTTACTACGCAGTCAGAACCTGGGCAAGCTCTATCATGACAAACTTCACTTTCTAAGAATTTCCAAATCAGCATATTAACACGTAGGCCTATCATAACGATACTATTGCTCAAGTAAATTAGATATACGCTTATAATAAAAGATCATCTATTACAAAATTCTCAATGTTTTTTATTTTACTTTTTAGAGTATCATTTGCAATTTTATACCTCTTTAACAAATCTAAAGCTACAGGAATAAAATCTATAAGAAAATTAAATTAAGGCTAATATCTGTTTCACATTTTATCACATCCACATAATTTATCCACTCATTATTCTCATTGTTAGTTTTTTTTATGTTTTTTATTTTTTCCATAATAATAAAAAAACAGACACAAATGCCTGTTTTTTTATTCGGGTTTTAATAATAATTTCAATAATGTGCACTGTCCTCTATTATTGATGATAGCTATATCATCTTTAAATTATCACATCCACTCTGTTATCAAGAGTAAATAAGTTAATGATTTATTTGTGGTTAATTAGTTTTAAAGGCAAAATATTAAGTTTTTTTTAATTGTATGCTTTATAATTTCGAACTTATTTAAATATTAAATTGCTAAGTAGATATTAATTAAATTTATTAATTTTTAAGTAGCATAAAAGGAATGACACATATTGAATAGCCTTTACATGAGATTAATTATATACATGAGATGCTTTGAGGCCACCGTAGCACACAGTCGTATTTCAAGATTTTCGAGCTTGCTTTAAAAGTAATCTTTATATTTATCTTTGATGTAAGTTCTTTAACAAAATTATTCTACATGCATTAGATTTGTAAAGCATGACTTGAACTCATGGACTGAATCGATACAGATTCAATTCCTTTTTAATGTGACAAGACAGAAAGATTTTTTTCCCCCTATCAGCCTCAAAATAGAAATAAAAAACTAGGCATAGCAAATAAAACATAACAAATTAAGAGATATTATATAATCGAAAAATACCATGTACTTGTATTCATAGCAGTAGCTATGTACATCACAACCGTGGCTCATATAGGTATAAAAGAATGCACACGATGTTGCAATCTTTATAGAAAATATTAACAGTAAAAAGGGCCGTAGTCAACAGCTCAGGCTTTCAACCAGCACTATGATAGAATGCCTTCTTTGCATGAACTCGGGAAATTTCAGTCTTGCTGCAACTATCCCAATGAAATTTGTAAAAGATGTCATCACGAACTGAAAGGCTACATAAGATCACAGAGCAGGACCGCATGTTGCAGTGCGCAGAAAACTCGCCTGTACTTAAATTGCTCAATCGCTATTGAGTCCATAGTTGTTCCACAGTCCTTGAGTCCATAGTTGTTCCATAGTCCATGAGTCCAACTACGCCTGTCATAGTTGAGTCCATAGACTATGTATTCCCATCTCGTGTCGTCTTAAATATTTTTACAATGTCCTATATGTTTGTGTCCTATATGTTTGTTGCGCTGAGTATTCCGAAACTGTAGGTTTATTACCATCTTTTTTTATTCTCGTTTCATCATGTTTGTTAGTAAGTGCGTTTTATTTATTTTCACTTTCTATTTATTTTAATACAAGCACGTTAAGTCTTCTTATTCCTTAGTTCTTAGTCGGGAGCCGAAGAACATTGTTTTCATAGTCCGCAGCTTCTCACAAGTCTAACTTGTAAGATCAGCAAGCGACAGATGGAGTGGTTAAGCTCAGCTCCGAAGGACTCTGACCAGTGAAACCCGCGTTCTCTGGATTGATGAATCACGCTTCACAATCTGGCCGACGGATGAGTTTGGTTTGGCGTATGCAGGAAGACTCTTATCTGCCAGTGCTATGCCAACTGTGAAGCCGGCAGTCAAGATTAAGATCCATTAAATCCAACTAACGGTAATCTTAATGTTGCGACATACACTGACATTCTACACATTTACTTTATAACAGCAGTTTAAGAACCGTTCTGTGTGTAATCCATAAAGCAAGGACTGTGCAGAAATAATTTGAAGAGATGACTATTGACGAAACTGACTGGCCTGCACAGAGCCTTGATCTCAACACCATGGAACATTTTTGGGGTGAATTGGAGGTGTTGAATGAATCAACTCTGATTGCAAATTATCTGACTTTAATGACGGACCACAATAATGTCCTTCTGTAAGAATGGCAGGGAATTCCAGCTACAACATACTAAAGTCTAGTGGAAAACATTCCCCGAAGAATTTATAACATAGTAGCAAATGATAGACCACTCTATTTATGTCTTTCCTATTAGATTAGATTAAAAGTTTTTGTGACCAGGTATCTGGATGCTTTTAATCGGTTAATATAGCAAATGATAAAACAATAAACCCAAACTATTTGCTTTTTATATACAGGGTGTCCCACGAGGACATGTCAATATCTTGGGAGGTGATGGCATCGGTCATTTTGGCAAAAACGTTCATTTGGGTTTCCGAGATAGAACTATTCGAATGTACAGTTTCAAAACGAATGAGATATTATGAACTGTAAAGGCATAAAGAAATGACACAGAAATGAAAAATATTTGAGCTTTCATCGGTGAGAGTTGATGATTAGACGACCATTTCGTCCTTTTTGTGGACTCGTCAGCCAAACCTACTCATCAGATGAAATGCTCAATTAGTTCAAAAGTGATAAGGAAACCATTCCCCTACCCGGCTGTGGCTTCCTCCGAAAGAAAACACATTTTAAAAAAGAAACCACGTAATATTTATAATATTTATTGGCCAAGTTTAAAATGAAATCTCAAAAATTCCATCGTCAACATCAATGCATTCTCAACTCTTGTGAGAACAACATGACGTGTCTGAGTTCATCGTGGCGTTCCTTTATGCTCGCAAAAGCATCCATTATGTGAACGAGCAATTCGTCTCATGTATTCAATCTACATCTGTACACTTCATTCAATCCCATAAACAGAAATCCAAGGGGGAGATTTTAGCATCTAGTCCTAGCGTTTAGTCTGGAGATCTTAGCACAGTGCGGTGGAAGAGACGGAAAACAACGGCCAGAAGGAGCAGTGACAATTGCAAGCCAAATTTCAATTATCTCGGAAATCATTCGGAATAGGACACTCCTTCATAGGAACTTTTTTGCTTAAAATGACCGATACTATCAGCTCTCAAAATATTGACCTTTCCTCCTGGGACACCCTGTAAATATTAAAACATACTAGTTTTCAGTTTTGTATTTTTTTTGGATAATGTTTTTATTTCAGATTTTTCATTTTAAAAGCTTTTGTTGCTATTTATTCATTTGCATCTTAAAAAATATAGAAAAAAATTACAACGCAATTTATGTTTTATTATTTTGCTTTCCATTTTTAACCCCTTTATGGTTATTGTATTTTCAAGCTCTCTTTACTTTTTTTTAACTATTTATTTACTTTTTTATAAGTGTTTGCTTTCATTGTTTGCTCTCTCAGTTTACAGTTTGAACTTTGATGTATTGGTAATTATTTTTTTTATAATTCTAGTTTGCTAAATTTAAAACTGTAAATTTAAAACAAAGAAAATCTTAAGTATCTTGTACTTCAATCTTAAAATCAGTTGAGTGTTGAGCTAACTAACGTTATGTATTTTTTAAAGTGCATTCCTTGTGTATTTTCATTTCACAAAAGAAGGATGAAGTCTGATGATATATAACGCATGCCATTTACTTATTAGGCCTCTGTTCAACATCCTTGAGAAAAGATATTCTAAATCCTTTAAATTTACGAGTTTTAAAGCTAAAGTGTTAATCAATCATTAAAATTTGAACAAATTCATAGATCCTATTGACTACTAAAGTCTGTCTTAACATTGTTTTTATCAAACGAGTACCTAACATTTATCATTAATTTTGAAACAATGAATGACAAGTATCCAGATATCAATTACGCAATCAACTAGTCCAATGATGATTCTCTCACATACAACACACACACAGACCTTAACTAGATCTTATCTCATCTGATTTTACTTAAGGTCATAATAAGTTTAATTGGATTTTATTAAATAAAAGTCCATTAAGTGATGCTGTCATCAATGAATAACAATAAAATGATGAATCCTGCTCCTGCATCACTGTGTATTGCACCTAGACATTGAGCCATCTGCACTGTACTTGTAATAACAATTTCATTTTTTGGTTTTATTCTCCAATAGGCAGGAATCCTGCAAAATATTTCTACAAAGGCGTGAGTTTTCTTTCTTTTTACATGCTCTTTACAATCGTTTTTACAATGTGAAGAGCTAGTTTGTTTCCTTCATAAAAATCCAGTGTAAGTCTAGAAATCCTTGCTTTTAATCAGGAAGCAATTGCTTTCATGCGGTTATAAAATTTAAACAAGGGTGAGTCAAAGTAAGGTAAGTTAGTAGAATACGATCCATCTTACAAACTAAATTAATTTTGGCATCTTTGCTTTCATGCGGTTATAAAATTCGAAAGATTCGATTCATAAAGTGAAGAAACATTTCGGGATCCTATAAATCAAAACCGCAATCCTTTGAATAAACAGGTCAATTTACAGTTCTGTAGTAAACATAAAATCAAGTGATCTCGTGTAATTTGTACCATTTTACACCATTCCGGCTACAATGAGTAAGTAGCCCGTGATCATCTTGAACCGGAAGTGGCAGGATTGCGTCGAAGGTACTGTATTTGTCTCAGATTACTCTCTTCAATACAGATAGACCCCAGTTACTGCTATTTTCTAACCTAGTCAGTAACTAGGTTACTGTTCCGGAAGTGGCGTGGACCAGAAGCAGGATGTTCCCTCAAACCTTGAGGACTCATGAGACTCAGACTCGCGATTTGGACTGTGGAGGGCATTACACACACACACACACCCCACATAGCAGATACGGAAATCCTAATTGCTTCTCCCTGTATAGCCGCTAAAAATAGCAATCCTTCGAATCGAAACGCTTTTTAGGTTTTCTTTTCTTACCAGAATGTTAACTTTCATCTTGTAGAAGATATTTCCAAGATTAAAAAAACATCAATTGCACTGATTCTTTTTCATCAAAAACAGGATCGTTATAGTATCTGAACATTTGCAATGTCCGCATTCCAAGTTTTATGCAGCTCCTTATAGACTCGGTAATCCTGCGGCAGGCGTGCACGAAGAATAGGAATTTATACATCGCTTTTATAATGTTTTTTGTTTGTTTGCTCTTACAGACTCTAAGTAAGTTGTGAACTGCTTCAAAATGATACTATTTGATTAATTATTTTCGAGAGTTCATTAAGTTTCATCTCTTCTGTCTTCATTAAAACAGAGACAGAATCTGATATCTACTCACATTTTCAATCATTGCATCTTTCCAAGAATTTCGAATTTAACAAATGAATTGAAATCTATAGGCTTAAAAAAGAAACACGACTATTCGTGTAATATTGGGTCTAGCAGTTGGCGATATGTATAAATGTAGACACATAAGACACATCTTAAATATACATTTCACAAATGTGAAGTGAAAGAATGGCAACTCGGACCCATTCTAGTCAAATGCTATTTTATTTCCTTGACTTAATGGTTTCTATCGACAACCGATTGGTGACCTTCTCACAGGCTCTTACACCAAAATAGCGAAGTGCGAGTCTTCAGCTGCCTTTTTTACGAAGGGATTAAGCCGAGATTTGAGCATTGTCCTGTTCACCACTGAGTCTTGGGACCCTGACAACGATTGTTTTCTACATCAACTGTGTTCTTTCTCTTACTGAGGGCTATTTCGAAGGTTGTATGTATTTACGTTATGTAAAATGTAAGACAGTGCAGGTGACCACTGCTTATTCTCTGCTGCCCTTTTGACTGGTTGTTTCCCTCTGTCCTTTGGAAGAGGAATTAAATGTGATGTTTCTTTCAGATTAGAAAAACAATCATAAGTAACCGTTCATATGATGACTAATTTCAGAGAAAGACAAATGCAGTAAAGAAGTATTGACTTAGTACAGACATTCCACGGATTTCTCTAATGCAGCTACATGGGGCTTTTCTTTAAAAAAAAAAAAAAAAAAAACAACTTTGTAATTGGTAAGTTTTGCAGTATATACATTTATTTCAAAGTTGTAATTTCATTGAGTAAAGAAATTTAATAGAATTGTAAAATGAGGTCAATAATAGAGGAAAAGGTGTAAAAACGGGCACAGGTGTAAATATGGGCACCCCCTCCCCAAGGGGCTACGGGAGGTGCTGCAGTTTTGCGGCCAGAACTAGACGGTGTCTTTTATTGATATAAGATAGCAGAGAGCAGTTGGAACCTTTAATTTCAAGTAGTGCGGATGCAGCGTCAGTTATTGTGCGAATTGGTGTTTGTTCTGGACTGCAAACCTTTGACAGATATGTGAAATCGTTTTCTTTTCATGTCCTTGTGGTTAGTTTAAAATAATTTCATAGTGATATCCGGAAAGCGGAGATCCTAAGCTACTTTTAGAAGCACGTCTTTAGTCATGCACGCCTTTAGGTTACATACGATAGTGGCCATTTTGCTTAGGTGGGGTTGGTGTAAATATGGGCCCCCTTTCAAAGAGGGCCTATCATTATACCATCTTTTCTCTTAAACAACTTAAACTAGCTATGCCCATTGATGAGGCTGCTGAAACACCGCAATTTTCCCGGGGAACTTCAAATGCAGTTTCTCCGTTCGACATATCTCCTGTCCCCTACATTAAGAAGAGAACCACTACTCGGGGACACAAAGCAGCAAGGGCCAGCCTCATCACTGGAACGCCATACAAGGATCAGTTGACCAAGTCGCTTGACAAAAGTGCTCTCAAGAAGAGGTCGTTGAGTTTTCCCGGGGTTAGAGACAGAGTTGGGAGGACCAAAGGCCTTCAGAAAAAGAAAATTCAACCCACGAAACGAGTCTACGATTCAGCATCGGACTTATCATCGGACCCTCCCCTTGTGATGCCCTGATATCAACGATGGGGATAAACCAGAATCGAATGATGCACCTTGCATCTTTTGTGAGGAAAATTTCTCTCAAGACACTCGCGGAGAAGTGTGGGTTAAATGTGTTATGTGCCAAATGTGGGTATAGTTAGATTGTGCCGGGGCTGAAAAAGCCATTTACGTTTACGATTTCTGTAAATAATTTTTGATTTGATGTTCATTTAAAATTCTCCAATATACAATTTGCTCTTTGTACCGTTTTGTATTGTTTTATCCTGTTTTAAAACATTTTAAACTATTTTTCTTTTACTTTTTTGGAGAGGGCCCATATTTGCACCCCATTTTTTCTGGTGCTTTTTTAGAAGCTTTTTGTAAATCTTCATTTTCGAATTGAAATAATTGATATTAATCATTGTTTTGCCTCCTCTCATTTCATAAACTTGTTATAGTTTTTAATGAAGGTCTAAAATCTAGAATTTTTCCAAAAGAAAGTAACTTTAAGTCAAAAACAAAAGAGGGTGCCCATATTTACACCTTTTCCTCTAATAATAAAAATAAGCCTACTGTATGGCAAAAAAAACAATCTTTACACCACAGTACGCGTGCCCCAACAGTACAACTACTGACATAATATTAGCTGCATATGATCATTTCTACAATGCACTAGCACAATACGGAGGGTTAATTCACGTTTATTCGGTCGATTACAAGGGCGCGCGCTATCTCGCAAGTGCAGGTGACGCAGCATTGTTGCGTTCAAATCAGAGGTCATAAGCTGTAGTTGATTATCTGGTGACTAGAATTGGTTGCATTAATAAATACGCCATTCATTTGCCCTCACCGCGCCAGAAAACCTATCTTCAGCAGCTGCGTGAATCATGCGGTCGTAAGAAACTCCACGGCAGATATCGCCACGAACTCATCCATCCTTATGTCGACATGGAAGCGCTGAACAGAAGGCTGACGAGTGGTGAACTGTTCGGGGAGACCGGAGGATTCATGATCGCGTTACGGGACCAAGTCGTACCCACACGCAACTACATGAGACACATTCTACATGATGTAAACACGCACGACGACACATGCAGGAAATGCCACATTACACATGAGACAATCGAAAACATAATATCAGGCTGCCCCTTCTCTCCCAAACAGACTACCTCCACCGACACAATCAGGTAGCGTCGATCGTCCATCAACAGCTAGCACACAAACACTCACTTATTAAGAATACGGTTCCGTAATACAAGTATACACCATAAAGCGTGTAAGAGTCATCCACAAAGAATCTGTACTGGGACCGCCCCATTCACACAGACAAAACCATACATCACAACAGACCTGACATCACACTTGTTAATAAGGCTACAAACAGACCCACCTCATTGCAGTACCTATCATGCAGAAAACATGCATGAAACATGCAGAAAGTCAGGCACACAAGATCAGTAAATACACCGACTTAGCACACAAGCTCCAGAAGCAGTGGAGGCAGGACCGTGTACGAGTTGTACCCATCGTCCTATCCGCCACTGCACACTAGGACTTCACAAAAACACTTTTGCACAACGCCAGAAGGCTATAGTATTTAACACAACACACACAGTTAGGAAATTCACGGACACAACCACACATCTCTAACATTCCTCACCCCCTTACACACCTTTTTACACTTAGCAACATGACCCGCCAGTTGTCTTAGCTGGGAAAATCCAAGAATAGGATCATTTATATAATAATAATAATAATAATAATAATAGTTCTATACTAAATTAATAATTTTTTTAGAAAACCATAGTTCGAATGTTTTTATTTATTATTTTTTTCTGAATTTGTTATTATGAAAAGAAAAATTTGGTAGCATTCTATTATTTTAATTGTGGCCCAAGATACATTTTCACACCGTCTTGCTGTGATATCAGCTTATTGCGCCTTTGAACTGAAACTGAGTTTGAGACCACTGCTTTGATATTTTGCAGGAACGCTGTTTAAAATTCATTTTTTTTATTAATGAAATATAAAATCTCTGAGAAATTTATTATTAAATTATTGTTATATATTAATTATGGCATTCTTGACGACAAGGGCAAATACAGCTTCTCTGAGTTTAACATTATCCGTCTTTTTATCGTAACTTTTCTTCTTCTGTTTACTGTAATAATAATTGTGTCTTACTAATTCATCATTAGATAATTATATGTACTAGAATAAAGCTGAAAACATTTTTAAAATCAGCAGTCACAACTGATGTTATAAGTGTTAAGTTTTTGATGAAACATAAAAATTCCTTTTATACTAGTGATATTTTTAATTTTCAGAGTACAGCAAACAAAAACAAAAAAAAAAAAATAGTCTAATTAAAAAAAAAAAAACATTTTCATCTCTTGAAATGACTTACCATGTTCACATTTGCTTCCTTTGAAACCTATTTTACACTCACAAAAGAGGAATCCCGGTCGGCTTGATCGCTCAACACATGAGCCTCCATTCAAACATGGAAATTCATCACAATTCAACCTTACTGAAAAAAGAAATTATATAGATCAAGTAAGAAATAGTTTCACAGGAACCTAAATCTCGACTAACACTAATAAAAAGTCGTAAGCAGGTTTTTTTGAATATTAATTTATTTGTTTCATTGTTTAATTTTAAGGGAGTATAGATTTTGGCATGAAAATAGCAAATAACAACTAACTTATCTTCAGTAAATATAGCTATATTAATAATAATGTAATGTTGTCATTTGCATATAAAACTCTAAATATGTACAGGGTGATTCATAAAGTACTGGAAAAATAGGCCTATAAAGAACTGTAAAGGAAGGGGCTCCGGAGCACCTTTCTTTGAAATACACCCAACGGACTCACTACAATTTGTTTTATTTAATCCCCCCCCCCCCCCGGGGCTCCTTGTGTTTGAAATTAATCCAATGGAGTCAACACTCCATTTAACTTAGCCTATTCTAATCTCGCTTCCATTTCCTTGCTCTTCCCGGTTGTGAAGGGTGCTAACTAGACCATTTTTTTTCTTAAGGGCAGAAAAAAGGCTAAAACGGGAACCCCATCATCCGACTCAGAATCGCACTTCGATCCCGAAATCCATGCCACATTTTACTTTTTTTTACACCGAATTTGACAGAAACATTTCGATGTTCGTTCTTTATAGGCCTATTTTTCCAGTACTTTATGAATCACCCTGTATATGCGAGTATATCATCTTATGATTGATGTCAATAAAGAAAATGGTTACAAAGCGCTGTTTTTATGATAAATCTCTTTAAAAATCTACAGCTTATTCCGTTCAAATCACTTCAAATCAAAATGATTAACCTCATTAAAATTTTCATTAAAAAGTTCTAGAGATTTTCTTAAGAATAGAAAATAATTTCATTAAAATTTCATTAATCAGTTTTGATTCTGTTTTTTGTTTTTAATTAAACAGTTTTATTTGCATCCAATCTATTCCTATTTAAAGTTATTATAATCTTATTAGTTATCTTAGTTAATAATTATCTTACAAACAGTTATTGTTAGAATACCGATATCTTATGCAGAGGTGGCAAACGAAATAAAAAACGATTCGTTAGGTTTTTCGTTTCAGGCAAAAATATGATTTCGTTTTGCGTAAGTTTAACCTTTAAGTTTCACGAAATATTTAGGCATGAATTAAGACAGGATATTATTTATTTATTATTTATTATAAAATAATTATTTCATACAACTATACATTAGATCCATTTATAATATATATTTATATTATAATTGTAAAAATAATTATTATTTAGTATTATTGCTGTTATTAAAAATAAGTAAATAAATTTCCTAATTTATATTTAGAGTTTACATATCTGTTTTAAATATGTTTATTTATAGATACGTCGGAACTCTCGTAATTGCGAGAGGAACAAATAAAAGCATTATAAATAATTAAATTAATATTAATTATTATTACTGTACTTATTGCAAGAATGTTACTTCAATTCAATTAATATAGCCGATTCATGAATAATTTATTGAAATTATCAATTTACTTTTTTCCCATCGAATCGCTTCCCTCCCACTCCAATTTTCAAAAATAGGAAAAAAATCAACATTGCAATTTTTGTGAAAGGTGCTAAAACGCACAGGAGGGGAATGGGATAAAGTGTTTGTTTGAAACACCACCACTGAAATAGAAAAATGTATCATCTTTTGACGAGAAAAACGAAATTAATATTTTCGTAATTCTATTCGAAGAATAATTTAAAGCTTGTTTAAACCTATAGTGGGTCTTCATTTATCGGATAGAACAGTTGCCAAACGCCATGGTTCCTTATTGAAGACGATAGCCAAGTGAAGTTCGGTGAATCAGTATGTTGTCTTTCAGTTATCCAAATTGAAATTAAATATAGACTATAAATTTCTCAAAACTCCCCAAATTTTCAAGAAAAACTTTGGGAGAATTTTGAACCAGCTAGAAGTTATTAGTTTTGGTTCTTTGGTTCTCCATCACAGGTGCTGCTCGCCATCAAATCTTCCACCCAACCATCAAAAAAAAATATAACACATTCTAAAACTGATAGCCATCACAAATTCCTATCGAAAATGCTACACGATACCACCCATGTAAAGGCTTAAGAACAATGCTTTTCAACCCTTTTCGCCTTAGGTATTTGCTGAAATCTGCAGCACATCAAACGTTATTGATAAAAACAAATGGCACACCAAACTTTTTCAATACTTTTTACAAAGCAATCTCTATTGCTTTCAATAGCATCCTTTAAATAATAATAATAATAAAAATAATAAAACCTCGGTATGATTTATCCTCACCTCCCCAAATTGTTACAATGACAATATTTCCGTTCAGGCCATAGCCGAATACAAAATTAATAAATCAATTTAATTCCCCCTCCACTAGATGCTACTTTTAGTATCATAAAATACCTTTCTTAGTACTTACTTTACTTATTTTTATTTTATATCAAAAAAAAAAAAATTCTTTCTTTTGTTTTCGTCGGTTTTTTTTTCAGATTATTCTAGCGATGACGATATTGACGTCGTAGATGGAGCTTAATCCGGGCAGAAACAGATCCTTTCCGGGTGGCCTGCGCATTCACGCCGTCGATGTCTCTCATTCGTCCAATATCATCCTTATGTTAATTTGTTATAGCCTAATTTTGCATTTAAGAACATGTTTTTCAATTTCAAATTCAGTTGAGAAAGCTCCGTAAAAAGAACGAAACCGGTACTATGTACTTTTTAATGTGTTAAATGTTTTTTAAACTATATTTGTGTGTCGGCGTCTAATTTCATTCAACAAATGCACACGTTAAAATTTATTAGTTTGATTTACAGATAATTAAGTCTTTTTTAATATTTAAAAATACCTAAAAAATGTTTTACAGAAGATTTGAATGTGAGTAAATGCTTTATTAAAATACGTTGTTAGAACGAAACAGAATGTATTGTATATTTCTGTTTGTCCAGCTTTTTTGATTATATTTAAAGATTTAGTCTAGATTAGAATGTTTGGTTGTGCCAAATTTTTATTACATGATTCACAACCAGTATCTTTTTACGGTTCAATAAGGGGAGTATTCACTGCACACTGGTTGATTAGCTTATTTCATTTTTTTTTTTTTGTATTAACATTCAGCAACGAGTGTATGTTATATAGAATAACACAAAATACGGTAATAGAAAAGTTAGCGCCTTATGGATATATCGATATTAGAAGAGGAAACCATATCGACCTACAAATCTAGAATTACATAAATAAAAAAAAATTCAACCGAAATAAGTATTAGAATAGAACAATGGAAAGAATGGGTAGTTGGTTCATAGCTAAGGAAATGCCGGGAATCATCCGAATAGAAAAAACTAAAATGATCAAATGATGGCACTATAGTAGATGTAATTTTTAAAGTACCGGTAGACCAAAAAATTGTCTAAAAAGATGAAGCATGCGCATAAATTCAAGGAATTCTAAAAAAAAGTATTATTTATAAATTACTCCGTTCAGGAATTATATAATATTTTTTTTTTTAAGGTTTTAATTTTTTCTTTTTTTTTTTTCTTGGGACTTTTTATTAGATATTCCTAATTATATCTAGTTTACATTTGATATGCCCTCATTTTATATTAATTAAATTGATAAAAACACAAGATGCAACTACTTAGCTAACCAATATTTATCAGAGCTTAAAAAAATTACAAATTATTGTTTCAAATAAAATTCCCAAGTCTAATAGATAAATTTAAAAAATGCATGTTTTTAGCTTTTTCTTGAAAATATTATGAGTTTCGCCTTCTTTCTCCTATTCCTTACTTTTTGCATTTTTCCTTCCTTCCTTCTATTTCTCATCACACCATTGCCAACAAAAAAAATTAACTTAAATTGCTGATTTTATCCAAGATGGAAATTAATTCATAAGAAATTTTCTATTAATTCATGCTCTAAATATTTAGCAATAACTTATACTATTATAAGAAATTTAAATTTAAATGTGCTTTGATAATAATGTGTACTAAGTAAAATTTCTTAATAACTTTTAAATAGAAACTTAACATATGCAAGGATCTCAAGTATTGAGAAAAAACATTTCGAAATAAATAAAAGAATTTCTGTTATTATTAGCATTTTGAGGAGGAACTGTACTATTACATAGGACTATCAGTTTGTATTAAATGAAATAATCAGGTAAAAAATAAATTTTACTTAAATTAATAAAGACCGATTAAAAACTGATCCCTGAGTATAACTTCTTTGATATTCTTTATCTTATTCAAATGCATGAAAACATTTTTACATTTACGGTAAAAAAATGAAAAAAGTTTTACAGTTCAAGCGAAATTTTACTCTATTAAAAACAAAATCTGTCGGTATGTGATAATCAGAACTTAACTGCTATGAAAACTTCTTTTTCTTTTTCCTTAAATAGCTCAAATGCTTTTCTTATCTATTAAATCAAGAATAAAGTAGGTCTACTTAGAATGCATCAAATAGATCAGTTGACAAGGTTTGTTTTGTCAAGGATTTCCTGATTGGTTGGTTACATGAGAAATTGACTTTTTATTGCATTGGCGGCAGACTGAGTCTTTCGAAAGAAGCCTGAAAGGAAAGTGATTTACACGGCTTTTAGAAGCTCTGACAGCCTACCTCACAACTTAAATTATTCGCTTCTGTGAGCTCGACTAACTCGCACCAGTTTACCATTCACACATGCATTGCAATAAATTCAAGATTTTTTTTTTCCCTCCTTCAGTTTGAGTGGAGTCAGAGACGCCATGAAATATCTGTCTCTGAATAATTGCCTACTATAAATGAAATCCATTATATAAAATTAGTTTGTAAAAAAGGGTAAATTGCATCTTAAGTATTATTTTCTTCTCGTTTCTCAACTCCAATCTGCACTGAAGCATTATTTACAATTAGCAAACAACTTTGCAAGAGTCAAAAAGAAAGTAATTGATATTGTTAAAGGTATTAATATCTGAACAAAGCATACAACAGATAAAGTTTATTCTTATTTATCTGAATTCAAGGACATAATTCAGACTTTTCTCAAAAAAATATTATTGATTTATTTAATGAAAACCAATTTCCCCTGAAAACAAATGAATTAAGATGCTTGATGTGCAGAGCTGGAAATAGCAGAAACTTTTAATGCAGACTCCCAATTAGGAGTCTGGAAGTAGAAAAAAAAAACTATGTTGAGATACATTTTAAAACCTCATAACTTAAAGCGCAAGTATATTTTAGACATTATATACACATAAATTTATAGGCATATATAATATTTCATTTCGAGCGGGATCAGATTAGGGAAGTAAAATATCGGGGCGAGGGGGGGGGGGTAGGCGCATCAAGATCCTCTCAGCCAGGCCATTCAACCAAAAAAACCGAAAGAAAAAAAGGTGATTTGCTATAAATTTCAATATTTCGGAGGAGGTGGATATTAAAATTATTAAGGGGGATATTCTTAATAATTTAAACGATGTTAAGAATATATTTTGAAAAGTTCTATTGTAAAAACCGGACAAAAAAATGTTTATATTCCATTTCTGTTTTACAATACAGACAGTCCCCGATTTACGTAAGGGTTCCGTTCCGCAGAGCCCCTACGTAAATCGATTCTTACGATGATCAGAGCACTCTGCATACCATTCCAGATAAAAAATATTCAGACAAAATGTATACCGGTTTTCTCAACTGGATGCTCCTGGCTGGTCATTACCGCAGAAATAACCAGCGAATGCGGAGGATTCAGAGTACCACATCGCGTCTTTAAATACGATAGCACTTAAAGATTAAAGATTGGGTAACTCCAAATATTACTTTATTTTTAAATCTTCGGATTTTTACATAACTCCGGATCTACATAGGTAGGGACTATTTATGTCGGGGATCATCTGTATAACTATTCCTATAGGTTTTCCTTTTAACCTTTTTAACCAAAGATGTAGAGGAATACAAAGCTTCTAGGGGATATGAAAATTCAGAATCTTTTTAAGTTTTGAGAATTGTTGGATTTCCACCAGTTTGTTGTCAATGAAACTTTTAGTTGTGAATTTTAATCAATTATTGTTGTTTACATTTCATGCGAAATCATTGAAATTGAAGTATTTACCATTAAAATAATGCAGAAGTGAATTTTAAGTCAAATTTGCCTTTCCATATTTTTTTATCATGAAGTTAAGACCATGGATTTCTCCTCTCATGAAAGGCGACAGCTGAAGCTAAATATTTTTATTAACCTCATTTAAAATGTCTCGCCAATGGTTTATTAAGTTGCATTGTAAGGTTCTATTTTTGAATCAGACAGTTTTGTACATTGTTGTTTAGACAGGCAGAGAAGAAAGGAAACGACGTCTCAAGCCCACAGCTCAATGAATCGTAGGAGGTAGCACGAGTCAGTCACACGCAATGGGGCCGACCACTGGTGCCGACTCGAAAGGGAGCGAGTGACGGACGAGTTGAAAAATGAGGCGAGGTTGATAGGAAGGCCGATTTCACGCTGGGCGGGTTGCTAGGTAGCACGTGCCGAAGCGGAGATGAATTCGGAGCCACGAGAAAGACCACCCACTGTAAAGCAACACGATGTGATAGATGTTCTGCTTATTCGGGAAAATTCCTCTTCCCCTTCGTTTGGGACACTTTCATTCCTCTCACCTTTTATTCGGTTGATTCGATAGAAATTGGCGAAGGGAGATGTGAGTGAATAGGAAAAGGAAGAAGGAGTCGTCGAGTATTTAGAAAGGAATGCAACCCGATTAAGATTTTGCATCCATCAGTCTAGGTTATACGACCTTTCCAGGAGATATTACATAGTTCTAGACATGAAAAAGTTAGAAAATGGACTTCTAATTGATCAGTTAGTTTTATAGCTTAAAGATTTCTGTTTATTATTAGTTTTTTTCAGCTTGTTTTCTTCTTATTATTATTATTATAATTATTAGTTTATTATTGATTGGCACATAAAAGTCATTTATTCAAGCGATTCTAATTCAAGGGTCAAGCACAATTTCAAACAATGCCCAGAGTAAGTTCTTTTACTATGTCTTGATCCCACGTTTTGCAACATTCAGGCCATTCTGACTAACAAGTAAGTGATAAATGCTAAGTGATAAATGTAAGTGAATAAAATGATTTTAAGTGATAAATGACCATCTTGAACATGACGGGGCCACATTGGGTCGAGGATATCACATTCGTTCTCAGCGTAGTCGATTTAATATAGACCCCAATTTTGTCCATTTATCACTATTTTCCTGACCCTGTCAATGGTCACCTAAAATGGGAAGTGATACGAAGATTTTTTTCTCTCCCAAACCTCCAGGCCATGGTGAGTCCAACGAGGTAAGACTCATGGGGCTCCGACTCGTGGTTTTGGTTGTACACACACACACACACACACACACACACACACATATACAAATCCTCCCTACGGGGTCGTTAAAAATGAAAGGGAAAAAAATATCGAAAAAAGAGACAAAAACTTTGAGAGTTTATAATGAAGTTTCAAAAAAAAAAAAGATTTCTGATTTAAACCACATAAATAAAATGAAGGAGGATGCTGACGATTTTCAAGCTACAAGAGGCGCTAGAATCCCGGCGGAGTTTGTCATTTACAGCAATCACAATGATTCTATTAATAAATTAAGTTGTAATTTTATCTTTAGGAATATCGAAATTTAAAAATCTCACTTAATTCAAATAAAAATTCTTTTTATTAACAACAACTGTCGTTAGAAATGTATCTAACTGAGAAAGTTTTAGATAAATAATAAATAAAGCCTTCTTTGACAGATTTTATTCAGTTTAAGATTTTAAGTATTAAAAAATTATTAAAATTAACATCCCAGAGAAAAATAACAAAATACTGTATCTTTTATCAAAGACAGTTAAAAAGAGTAATGGATCCTACAAAGATTCAATGATCGTCGTATATGTAGGCTACATCCTTAGCTATGGGACAAGCAAATATTCGGAAGCAATGCTGTCGATTGACCGCCATTAAATAAGGGAAAGCATCCTTTGAGAGAGGGTTAAGAAACGATTCCCCATCTCAGAAATAGATTAGTCAACATTTGATTCACCAACATTTGACTTTAACAAACGAGCAATTTTTATTAAAAATAATTAAAAAAAATGTTCAGGATAAAAAAAAAAATGACTGTAAATGTAATTTTAGAGAAACAGAAATTTAAAATAAAATGAAACGACTAATGCATGAATTGATCAATCTAAGAAAAGTATATATTATTATTTAATAATTTTTTTTTTAGAATATATAGTTTCGAAACATTTTAAATGTCTGAAAGAGTAAAAATGTAATTCAGCATTATTTTTTAGAAAGCAAGTTTAACGTCCGTAATTGTTAATATTCACAACTCGAAGATTTTTTTATGTTACAGCCTGCTGGAAATCAACAATACATTAATAATTATACGTATTGAATCAGGGACGCAAATAGGATTTTATTTTAAGTTAGGCCAAGTTAGGAATCCGACAGCCAACAGCCAAAACGAAAAAAAAAAAAAAGATCGTATTCAAAATTTCGGGTGGGGTGGGGTGGGAGACAAGAATCTCTCAACCAGCAACCAGACAAAAAAAATTGAAAGAAAATAGGGCCTATTCTTTGCATTTCGAGATTTCGGGGTGAGGGGGGGGGGGGGGGGGGGCTCAATTTCGAGATTTGGGGGGCTCAATAATGTTGGTCATACAGTCACAAGCAAAAGCAGATATTTTATTTATTTACTTTTAATTACAAAGGAAAAGATTAAGAAAAAAAACTTAGGATCTTTTATTTAAAAAAAAAAATTCGACTTCCAAACTACGTCTGATTCTAGAATTGAAGCTATAATTAGATGGAATTCTTACTTACAAACACAAGCATCTTCATCTTTGATATAGCCATCAAAGCACTCACAACGATAAGAACCAGGAATGTTGATGCATTTCTGATTGACGTTACATATTTCATTTTCTTCGACTTCACATTCATTTATATCATCTTGACAGAATCGTCCAGTATATCCATGGGGACAAAAACAGATTATTTCATCTGGTGCTTCAACAATACATGTCCCATTATTTTTACACTTTTCACATACCTAGAAGAATTTGCACAATATAAATATCAGATTATTTAACTTATTAAGCTTATACGTACTTAAGATTTCCAAAAAGCAAAGTATTTGCTATATCCCAGAATTAAAATCGAAACAGTAAAAATCGAACTATTAGAAAATACACTTTATATGTTTTTTTTTCCATTCGTACATAAACTTTATATGAGGGATGAATGAAAATTTGTATTTCGACCCAGAAGAAGACCGAGCGCTGAGACAGATGATACTCAGTTATTTTTCAAGCTTTCATAGTAGATTTATCTCAAAATCTCGGAATCTTGCATTTCAAAAGTTTTTGTGCAGAAGAGATGACATAATCATCGGAATCATAAAGAGATGTTTCTTCAGCTTCGGAATTAGATAGCTTCGATACTAAAACGAGTGAATACTGCGAGTACTTCAGTAATTAAAACAAACAGGTACACAAAGCAGCCAGTGCCAATTGTGAGGCTGACAAGGGAAGTGCGTGACCTCGAATGCTGAGACCCGCACGAAAATGTGCTTAGAATATAAATCGCTCATGCCAAAAACAGTGGTATGGGTCATTCTCATGAAAAACTGCACGTCTTACCACGAAAGACATTTGAATGATCACCTATTGAAGGTCCAAGAGAGGAACTTTGGTAACGCGAAGAAACAAAATATCGATACAATAGGATCAAAAACACCCATATTTCAATGTCGTGACCAGTGGCGAAGCGTGTATTTCGAGTAAGGGTAGACATTTTAGATTTTCTTTTGCTACTAATTTAGTCGTTTGAAAGATACAATATGAACAATGCGAGTATTTCATGCAAACTTGTGAATATTGTAAGTAGAAACGTAACAAAAGTTAAAAGTTAAAAATTCAGAGTAATATTCTCATCAATTACGTCAGCAATTAATGAAATTTTAACCTTTTTAGTGTTTTAGAATTATATTTTTCCCAATTAATTTGACTGAATAATTTATATTTTATATAGTTTTCCAATTTTAGACCAAAATTATTATTCATTTTATTGATTTTAAAGATTTTTAACCAATTGTATCTAGTTAGTTTTTCATTATTTTGATTATTTTTTTCACTACTGACAACATAAATGTTATTCATAATTATTTTATAAATAATTTTTTCTTTAATAGTAAGTATTTTTAAATTTTTTCCTAATCTTGTATTTTTTCCAAAAATTTTTCTTTTACAACCCTTTTGTGAAATATATTCTCCGTATGAAGAGGCATGGCTGTCTCATCTCGTAGTGGACAAACAGTACAAAATACCTTATAATATCCAACACTCAGCAGTTGAGAGACATTTAGGAAAATGTCTCAAGTTCGGCTTTTCCCCACGAACTGCTTCATGCGCTTGGTCGCCATGGTGTAAGAAGGATCCTTCTTACACCATGTGGTGCGCCCTCTTACGGAGTCGTTAAGAAAAATGTCTCACGAACAGACAGCGCCACAGCGGGCAATAATAGAGCAAAGCGTTGGATTATTACTCCGTGAGCCGACTCGATGCAAAATTTTCCTTGAGTGAAATTTTAAAATTGCAAATAAAGTTATTCTCTCTATCTCTTGGGTAGACACTGTCTCAATGTCTCATAGCACGCTTCGCCCCTGGTCGTGACTATATTGCTATATTTCTCTCTGCTTAAAATAATTACGCTATCTGAACAACAAACTTTTCCTACTGACCTGATAGTGTTGCACAGCTATTCAGTCTTCAAAGTGCAGGTCTTCAAAGACCTGCAGACAACAGCTGAGTTTTGCAGGGGAATGACTCATACCACTGTTTTTGGCATGAGCGATTTACATTCTAAGCACACTTTCGTTAGGTTCTCAGCGTTCGAGGTCACGCACATCCCTTGTAGGATGATTTGCAGACAACAGCTGAGTTTTGCATGGGAATGACTCATACCACTGTTTTTGGCATGAGCTATTTATATTCTAAGCACATTTTCGTGAGGTTCTCAGAAAATGGTCACGCACATCCCTTGTGAGTGTTATCCTGATGCAATAGAATAGAGTTCCGATGGTGTCCACAATATTTTTCCTCATGAGATAGTAGTGCCCTCCGACTGATATACCTTGCTTCAGTCAATCGTTATTTATCATCTCTAACATACGGAAGACTTTGCTTTCTTTATGTTAGAGATAAGGAGTGTTTTCATTGTATAGTTAATTATTTCAAGTCAGGGATGGAATGTATCTATTAACTGTGATACATTGGCCAAAAAATTGCAAGTGCTTCATTCCTCTGCAAAAAGACTCAAATGCTGCTTTGAGTAAACTTCTCAAAGTAAACTTCTCCTTTTTATTTAGTTATTTATTTTTTTCTGAGGTGAGCAATTGACGACTGATGGAGATGGACTTTATGCATCCCAACATGATGACGAGGGTATTATTGACTCGTACTTGGGAGATATTCATAAACTCGGCAATGTACATAATGATTAAGCATTTTTATAGCATCACTAAATCCTAGACTTTAATCAGTATGTCCTTTAATCATTACAACCTGACCTATTGTAATTACTATTGGATTCTCTACTATAATGAAAATTCTTAAGCTTTTTGTTGACCCCTGACAAATAACGGAGCTGGTCCACATATGTCTGCAATGGTGTTAGATTCTTCATCTGCAGATACTTTAGGTCTGCTCTTAAGACAGCATTGTCCATTTCCGCACCATCAGTTCGTTTCCATCAAAGACAAAGATTTTTGGTTAGGTATGACTGTTTCAGCATTTATTGAAGTAATGTCTACGAGAAGGTTTCACAAGTATAACTGACATCCTTCCATATCGAGCTACGAATTTTCATTCAACTGTTACAGATAAATTTCATAAATTATTATTTTTTTTTATCTATAATGGCCTAGTTTTTCTTAAGAAGACCAACATCATAGAAGACATATTCAGAAACTTCTTTTCAACTGTTAATAATCTTTTATAATCTTTAACAACATCGGAATTATCTGACAAACTAAGATCCCTCGTAAAATTTGCAACACAAAGAATAAAATAATCAAGAGAGAATTTGTGCCTAAGTATATTATGATTATCAAATTGAAAATTAATATTCTTATTTGAAGTTTAAATGATTATTAGCGCATTATTCTTTGAACGTAAAATTTTAATACGGATTTATGGACCGATAAAGGAAGACGAGCAATGGCGATGAAGATACAATATTGACATTTACAAATTGTATCAAGATTACGACAGTTTCCAATTTCGTTAGGTTGAAACGATAAGAATGGGTGGGACATGCCATCAGGAAAGAAGAAAAACGTATATCCAATAAAATGTTAAAAGAAAAACTTGGGGGTAAAAGAGGAAAAGAAAGATCTAGAGCCAGATGAGAAGACAGAATAATGGAGCTATTGTATACACTGTTACGATTACGGTCTTGGAGAAGGATTGCCTTGGATAGAGATCTTGGGTGAGCAAGGATTGAGGAGGCCAAGGCCGTAGTAGTAGTAATAGTAGTAGTAGTAGTGGCAGAACTATTCAGTCCTTGATATGGTTTGCAAGGAAAAAATAAAAAATCTAATGGTATGAGAATAAAATAGTGTTTATTATTAATTAATATTATTTGGAATTTATCAGAAGAAATATCTAATATTAAATTAAATTACTGTTATTATTAACTAGCAGCTATGTGGATTGTTAAATTTTATATCAGAATTTTATTGAATATTCTATTTAGGATCAAGGCCAAAGCCGATATTGCAAGGTGGTTCAAAAAGATGAATTTTTATTTATTTATTTATTTATTTATTTATTTATTTATTTATTTATTGGAGAGAGGGAAAAAAGACTCAAAACCTTAAACACATGGTGAGGAATCTAAACACCAGGCAAAACTTCGTGTAGATTACATTCAGAAAACCAGGATTAGTGAAATTTTTTTCCTGAAAAAACAATAGTTAGGCAGCAACCCTAATATGAGACGGTAACAGCGCATAGATAACCTGATAATGGACTGACGCATCCTTTATACTGAACACCATCATCCATGAGGGCCAAACATTAAAAAAGATCTGCTCAATTTTACCTGCAATTTAGCATAATTTCTTCGTAGAATATCTACACTGGCCATGATAACAAAGTTTTTTAGCATTCCGTTCTTGTACGAATAGGCTACTTTTAATGGAGGATTAAGGTTACAATATGCTATGATCTTCATTATTACCGTACAAGTAATATTTTTTTCAACGATAAATATATCGCAATCGCTCTGAAAATAAATTTAAAATAAACTAGGTTTTTTTTTTTTTTTTTTTTTTTAAGAGGGGGGGTCCCGACTTTTCTTGACTGTTTAGAGGTTTGAGAAGAAAATAAGAATTTTATGTATGCGTGAGCCTGGGTATCATTTCTCACAGAATAGTTATTAGGAATGATACGTGTAACATCTGCGTCTGTGTCAAAGATGTTCACTTGGTTAATACAACTCTCAAACATCAAAAGTCGACAATGGAACTTAAAGCTCTGTCGATTGAGACTTAGGGGAAGGTGTTGTACCTTTGACCGATTGTACCTTTGACCACCCTTGATTATGATGTCATCTATAAGCATACTTTAAAAGCTTTTCTGTTTAATGTGTAATATTCCCACTATTTGCGCCTTTAAACCTTCAGCAGCAGTTAGATCTTTGACTTGCAAGGAGTGACAGATATTTTCATAATTCCATCATCCAAAAGTAAGTATTTTGCAACTAAATGTTTCTTTAATAACATTGTTTGTTTTCTTTTGATTAATATTTTAACAAGAATGAGTAATACATCTATGCCTATCGATTCATTGTTAGGACTTTTAATATGACTGGATTAACCTAAAAATTGTACCATGGCATGAAACGTAAGTTCGACTGATGTTGTACCTTTGACCACAGCAGGGTGTTGTTCCTCTGACCAGGTCAATGGTACAACATTACTTAATAATATGTAAATGTTTTTACTTACAGTCATTTTAGCATTATGTAAGATGGAAATTTAAATATTTTTTGCCAAATTTTTATTTTTTTACCAAATCTTATCCAAAGATAGTAAACAATCAATTGTTTGTCCACGACTTTGAGTCTGATGTTGAATATTCATCAGGGGAAAGTGTTTTCGATCTTTCAGATGAATGCTAGGAGTTGGATAAGGAATTAAACTTTGAAAAAGAAGATTTAGTTGAAGAAAGTTATGTCCTTGTCAAGCTGACAACAAAACAAAAAAAAACAAAAAAGCAAGAAATATTTTGTGGCCCAAATAAAGAAAGCAGCATGTGATTATTTTACGTTAAATATTTGAAAAAAACTACCAAAGATGGCAAAATTCATCCAAGAAAATAACCAGCTCTACGACGTAGAACTACAAGATATTATAGCAGGCTACCAAATCCAACCACAGCTGGCGGCACAGCCAGCTAGATTAAAAGAATGTCTTATCTTTTTGGAGTTAATTTTTCATTGTATAATGAAGAGTAAACGGGCAGAAGGGTACTTAAGCCATTAGAATTTATTTCATGTTTTATTATTCTACTTTGAATTGCATATATTTGCCAAATGTAAACATTTCTGAATAAAAATGTTAATTAAATAACTTGTAACTAACTGTCAGTTTCTACTACCACCTGGTCAAAGGTACAATACCCTCCGGTCAAAGATACAACACGTAGTTGTACATTTGACCACAAGGTATGGTTTTTTTGGAAAATAAAAATAAAATACTTATACTCAAAATATAAGATATAAAACATATGCAGTTGATGGCAAAATGCATGAAGATCACATGTATCCATTCAGATAAGGATTTACTTGAGTAAAAAAAATTAGAAAATTCATTTAGTGAAAACTGGTCAAAGGTACAACACCTTCCCCTACTTGTTGAGACATTCAAGACGGTGCCTAAAGTCTATTATTTTGCAAAGAAGATTTTTATTGCAGAATAAAAATGCAAACTTAATGAAGTTGCATAATATTTTGTGAAGGTTCACTTAAAATTTTTAGGATGATAGGGGCATTATGTCGATTTTTAAATAAAATACTTTTTTATTCACTTTTGAAATCTAACATTACAAGCAGATGGGTGAAGATTCCAACTCTACTGTATATAATTATTACTAATTTTCAATTATTATTATAAAAATAATTTTTAGAAAATAAAATTTTGTAAACATTGTAATCTTCCATTAATTATTTATCAAGAAATTGCAAATTTTCTTTTTTCAAATTTTAAGATTAAAATCATACAAAAAAGTTGAGATAGTTATACGAATAAACTGAAGCATAAAAATTTGAATTCAATTCACTGTATTTTTTTTATTTATTTATTTATTTATTTATTTATCGCAAAGTTTATTTCTAGTAATTTCTTGATTAGAATAATAATTCTAAGAATAAAGCCATGAAATGTAATGTCAGGAACATCTTAACAGTCATATCTAGAAAACTGTAAATTTCGAAAAAAAATAAAATAATAATTATTGCAATAATCTAGTTAAATGAAATTTTGTTGTTCCTACAAGTATTTTTACTCTATGTTTCAAAATGCCTAGAACTACGGAAAATAAAATATTCTTTATTTGAATATTAGACAAGACCACCAATCTCTCACGTGTGTAGTCCGGGTGCCTGTACCAGGTTAGAATGTAATCATCCCAATATCCAGGTAAAGATAATAGTCCCTCTATAAAGGTTTTAAACCTTTGCCACGCAGGTCTAAAGCTATGCTGTATGTATGAACAGTTCTCCAAACCAAAGAACGACCGTGGACACTAGATGGCGCAATAGAATTTGAATCGATTGTATATGTCAGTGTTTATGGCGGGAAAGTAAACATTTAGGAAGTTTGAAGTTTACGGAAAAAAGGCGATATTTATTTTCATGAACTATTCTGATTTCTCATCAAATATAATTTCAAAAATTTATTTTTATTCCATTCGTTCGTTTCAATCGTTCAAAATCAGTCTTCTACCTTTCCCAATTGGTTTTTTGACGACATTGCATCCCTGAGATTGCCAACACGAAGACAGAGTATGGGATTCGTTTACTCACGTCTCATCTAAATAAACGGCACTGCGATCGAAAACAATTTCTCTGATGTGCCATAAGTAAGCATGTCATAAGGCCTTTTCGAAATAAGAAGTAACGTTAGCAATAACTTCCTGTTGTTTTGCTTCCAACGGTTTTCTCTGTGCGAGAGTCGCCATTTTGAATCTTCTCTCTCGACACAGTCAGTCTTGGAATGATTAAGAGATCATAGGTGTAGTTCAAGGTCAGAGTCGTCCTTTGGTTTGGAATAGTGTAAGTATGTAGGAAGTAAGGTAAATGAAAAGTGCGTATTTGTAACACGGTAAGAACAACTCCTCCTACCTTCACTTTCAGTAGAGGAACTTCCCATTATGACATTAAAATAAGCCATACATTAAGTTGAGGAAAAGTAAAATCAATGAAAATTGCTCTTGTGGATATTTGATTAACTGAAAGTGCCAAAAATCGCAAAAATGTCAAAAAAAAAAAAAGGAGGGGAGGGAGCTTTAAACGTCCCTATTTCATCTATATATATAAATACTTATACCTAAAAATGGACTATGCGGATACACTGCTCCTGCTCTTATAAGACAATTACGTTAATCTATAAAAAGTAAACCAGATTAAGTTTGAAACTTTGATAATCTTTTCTATATTTTATTCAGTTAATTTTGAACTCTGAATTAATTTTAATATTTCTGAACTAGACTTTTTTTATTATTATTATTATTATTATTATTAAAACCAAAATTTTAGTTCCTTCCAAATGTTAGACTTATCTTGACTCAGTTTTCTCAATATTGAGAAAGAATTGAGCAGAATTAATTACAGTGTAACGTGCAAACAATTAATAGTTCTTGAAATGAATTAAAATTGCACATAAAAAAAATTAAAAAAGAAAATCAACTAAAATAAAAATAAACATAAAAATAATAAAATTAAAAAATTAAAATTAAAACCAACAGTTTAAATGTCTAACAAGCCGTTATTATCAAGGTATGGAAAATTAAGGAAAAAAACTCTCTTAATTCATTTCAATAACTTATTTTTTTAATTTGATTCTTAAATTGAAATATTGAAGTTATTCAATTTGTTTCCTTAACATTAATTTACTTTTGGCAAGATTGTTAATTTAAATAAAAAAAAAACTTACTGCGTATTTAAAAGTTTATATTTTTAAAAATGAGTTTCTTACTTTTGTTTGTTCTGCAATTTTCAAGGCGTTCGTCATAACTTTATCTAAATAAAACTTTCTTTCCTTCTCAGATAACGTTTTTGCAGCTTCAAGTTGAGATTTCCTTCTGAAAATTCTCTTAACACTTTCGGGATTTCTTTTCTTTACATCGTTAGTATATATTCTTCTAAAGGAATTCCTTTGATATCTAGGTAAATATTGAGATCTTATCTTATAGAAGTTTGTTTCTTTATTCTCATTATGTAAACCATTCCATTTCTGATTGTTTCGGCTTAGTTCTGAAGGGTATTTATAAAGAGAATTTAACTGTAGCTCTCTTTCTCTGTATCCTTTTCTGTTTCTCTTAAATTTATTCAATATCGGCTTGTTTCTAAGGAAGCCATTTGAGTCTTTCCCTCGATAAATACGCGATTCTTCAAGATTTTGTATAAATTTCTGCGTTTGTTTTCTAGGTATGCGAAAGTTCAGTGGAAATTTATTTTCCGCTGTAGATTCTAACATTCCTTTGTATACGTCGCCGTTATTCATTTGTAATGAAGCCCTCCTTGATAAGGGTCCGAATTTTTTACTGTTGTATGATGAGATTAAAGAAGGAAATTTTTCTCTTCTGGTAATTTTTCTATTAGTAGGAATTACCCTTTTTTGAAATTCAACTAAACCTGAACTGATTCTTCCGCTTTTCTTTCGGTTCGAAGATTCGAAATTTTCTTGCCTATTACTAGTGAATTCAGAGCCCGGATTCTCATCTGAGTTGGCGTTAAGAATGTTTCCCCAACCACTCGTAGAAAGTTGAAACCTACTGCTTCTATCTCTCGCCGAATGATAGGGTAATATTTGAAGTTCTATATTTCTACCATTTCCTTTCGCTGAGGCAATATCCTTTGGAGCATCAAAATCTTCTTTTTGAAAATTGAATTCATTTGATCGTTTGATACTTGACAGCATCGTCCTGTAGTGGTTCCACGGGGGATCGTTCAGTTCTTTAAACTTAGCTTTTCTATGAAACAGCTTCTGATTGTTCAGAAATTTTCTCTCGTTTCTTAGTGACTTTGAGTTTTCATTAAAGTACCCAGGATTACTTACCATCGAAACCACGGAACTTAAGTGTTTCGATAATGTTTGTGAATTTGAGGCAGGCAGTGGTAATATCTGACCATTATCAGATAAATCATTGTCAAGCTGATTATTTTTTTCATTGTAAAGAATATTGGTATTCCATTCTGCAGCATGGCTTTCTTTCATTTCATCGTCGTCTGCTTTCAGTGGGTGAAGGGGAAGAAGGAAATTAGGTCCAATCACAGCTTCGAAGACTCTTTGGTGTCGAAGATGTTTTTCTGATAAATTCTCGTTCTTCAAAAATGAACTGGTTGGGAAATTATTGTAGAAATTAGCTTTATGATTTCCTAAACTCATTTTTGTGTTGCTAAGATTTCGCCTAACACTGTTTCAGTTTACAGTATAAGGAAAAAGTTGATTGAAATAACCAGAATAAATATGCCATAACAAACTTAAAACACGATTGAATAAATCTTGAAATTCATAAGCTTTAAATCACATTTTTCTTTATACTATTAAAGTTCATATTAAAATCGAACAGTTAAGCTATAATACTCTTCGTTAGGCCAATACTATGAAGCATTAAGCAAAAATAAAAGCAATTGATGAGATGCAACGGTATAAATCTCAATTGTTTGAACGTGTTCATAAAAATTGAATAATCAGTAACAATAAAATTTTAGCAGTAAATTCATTTTAGTCCCCTGCATGTTGTATTGTAGCGAACATTAAATCAGAATAAATATGGAATATTGCGTTGCATTTAACGGATGTGGTTGCAGTTATAATGTACTCCAAGAAAGAATACTATAAATATAAAGAATGATTAGTTATAATATACTATAAGAAAGAGAATGGTTAATTAAATTTGAACATTATTTGATAAATCGATACGAGGCAGTATGAACTTAACAATTCCTGTTAACAATGTGGGTAGCTTGGAACAGTGCTCAGATGCAAGTTCTGATGAGAGAAACCATTGCATTGTACATTGCATTGTACCGTACAAAATGTCGAACAGGGCAGCATAAAAAACAGAAAACAAACAAACAAAAAATGAATTTTGATCTGGTATCTGTATGAGCTATTCTTACAAAGAGGCATTTATATAATAGGGAAAAGGCAGTTGGATAGTTCCGTGAAAGAGCAACAGATCTTCAGAAAAAAATTATCCGTAAGGAATTGTTTCAAGGTGAAATTTTTCATTACTAGTATGCAGAATCTAACAGTAACTCCGATATCAATTTATATTTAGGAAATGTATTTTAAATTTAGAAAATATTATTTGACATAAAATTAAATTAAATTATTAAGCTTAAGTAAAATTTGTAAACTTAGCTTAAAACAACATTTATCTTATTTAAAGTAAAATTATTACTGCTTTGATAGAAATTGATAAGAGTAGATTTCAAGCTGAAAAAAAAATTAATGAAAAGTAGTTTCTATTTAAATTAAATAGATTTAATAAACTTTAAAATATAAATTATTAAAAAGTACTTTGCTTTAGGGATCAAAAGAATCATGTCACAAAAATTTTAATTTTGATATTTTTTATTTAATCAAATAACATTTTAAATAAGGAATTTAATTTGATTAAATATTATATAATGAAATTACCTTATTTTAACTGCTACGGTGAAAACCAAACTTTAAGTATGTTAAATGTATTCATTAATTTCAAGACTATTGTAATTTCATTTGATAAAAATAAACCTCGAAGCTAAATAGTAGGCTTATTTAAATTTAAAAACTCATAGCAAGTCGAGTCTTCCATTGAAATTATAATTGTGATTATGAATTGGTTTATTCGTATTATCACTAAAATTCAAAAATTATTTATCCTTAGAAGTCTAAACTGTAATTTAAGTTTTAATTTAATTTTAATTAAATTCAGCTGAATTATCTGTCAAATTCTTAAAGAATGTTTATTATTAAGTGTATTTGGTATCTGTACGTCGATTTTCCTTTTTCTTTTATAAGATATTAAAAGAAATATGAGGATTTGATGAGATTATTTTAAAAATCTTAAATGGCTGTGAGACAGAACACTGCAGAAAGCGTGGGATGTTTTAATGAATGAAAAACATTTTTTGCGGATGCTACTTCTATTCATTTTACTATTTTCCATCTGCATGGAAAAATGAATATCTTCAAATATTCATATTCTCTTCTTTGTTCTCTGTGGCCCAGAGGTGTTGTAATGAAATCGTATCTGGCTGTTGCTTTTAAACCCGTATTGCTGTTGGTGTCCCTATTGCTCTGTAATGGTTTTATGTCATAACAAGCAAATTTGAGAGCATGACTGTGAGCAGCCGAGATTCCATCTGCCACCGTTGCTGCTTGCTTTCCCATCCTGTTTTGACTATGGTGTCAGAAGAGCAAAGGCCCTGCATGAATTAGGAGAAACTTTTTCCAAGTGGTAAACTGTAAGTAAGAAATTCAGAAAAAAAAAAAAAAAAACACTTCACAGTGAATTCATCCTTTAAAACCTTTTAACATTTTTCTAATGGATCGGAAAAAGCGATAAAGAATGTGAAAGAATTTTCTTCTTTCCCTCTTTGCTATTTGCTTGTTGCAAAAGAAACTGTATACGAATTTACTATTCATTAAGAAAAATAGATTATGATAAACTACAATGCATAAACTGGTGAAACATGTTCGAAATACTTAGGCCTAATAAGAAATTATAACATGACTGATATCTCGTTAAGGGAGAGAAATAAATTGCAATTATTCATTCAGTCTGTTGAATCGAATGTAATTTTATAAAATAATTTCTATTAAACTTAATTTACGCTATTTAAATATATTACTAATAGTTACGCTAAGAGTAATTCTACAATCTGATTGAAAATTATAATTCGATCAGAATTATAAAATATTTGTCTAGTTATTCAAAATCCTGCTGAAAATTCAGAAGACTATTGATTTACAAGAACCTATTGCTACAAAGAGGTTAAAAGGAAATGAAAAGTAAAAAGGATCCAATGATTATTTAAATAATAAAGAAAAAAGTCAATAAATTATTTTTTTAAATACCTGTTTAAATCATGTAAACTCATTAAAGTAAATAAAATATCTTGTCCAATAGAAAATCCTACAACCCTAACTTTTTGACAAAAATTCAAGCTTCTTCTCGCAATGTTTTTTCGCTAACATTTACGAAAAGAATAAAAAAAAATCTGACGTAGTTTTTTACAGTTTTTGATTTTAAACTTAATATTTAAATTATAACGCTACTAACATTAGATCAAAATACATCTCCATTGCTGCTTTTAAAGTAAGCGTTCTTATTTTTTTAATACATAAACTTTATTCTTTTTACTAACAAGAAATATAAAGTTTTTATTCGCTGCTTCCCATCATGAAATCCTCCCAAACATCCATTAAGCATTAAGTTACTCAATTATCAGTCAAATGAGAATTGGTATCGAAAAATACGAGCAAAATAACGGCGGCGTCAATTCCCCTTATCCCCTCCTGTTGACAAAGGTTATCGGGAAACATCCTCTCACCCTCCTTTCCTGCTTTTTTTCTAAGGGAATATGGTTTCCTTCATAGTTTCCTAATAGAAGAACAAGAAAACGAGTGGGAAAAAATTAGAGTCTTTCTTTCTATTATAAGCTAAGGTCAAGCGCTATTTTGTTTGTTGGATTTCTAAAGGGAGAAAAAAAAGAAGCAGTAGCATGAAAACAATGCTTTACTGTTATTAATTAAGTTTCTTTAAAAACATAACAGAAGCATTTATTAAAAAGTGATTTATTTCAATGCTTCTGAAGTAAATCACTTACGTATTAATAAATACTAAATAAAATTGTGTAATTGTATTTATTACAGTATTTTTATATTAATATACAATAAATAATAATGTCCATTTTATTTAGTTATTTATTTAAATTACATTATAATAATGTATATATGTATGTATAGATAGATAGATAGATAGATAGATAGATAGATAGATAGATAGATAGATAGATAGATAGATAGATAGATTATTATAAAGTTAGTTAATTTATTTGCAGTTATCTTTGACTGACGTAGTTTATTCTCTTACATTTAACAGCTCCAGAAGGATATTTTTGAAAAATAATATTTAATGTCTTAAAAAATAAAATCCGTAATATTAATAAGCATAATTTGGTTTTTAATTAATTTTTTTTTCTAATTTCTTTGTTCTTTGTTCTTTTTTTTTTTTAATTTTTATACCAGAATGGTCTGCCTCAGGGTAAAATAGATTTGTTCTAACATTTGTAGCGTCTCTTAAAATACTTTCGAAAGAAAAAAAAAAAAGATTGGGACAAAAAAGTTTTTTAGAATCCAATTTTAATTCGGCACGAGTGTCCTTTATGATCAACTGAAAAACTACATATTCTAGGAAACTGAAATTTTAAAATAGGTTAGTGTTGCGGAAAGAAAGTACCTATCAGTTTTGCTGCAATATCTGATTAATAATAAGTAAGAAGCTAGGTCAAATAACTGTAAAACCACCTGGATCATATCATGCGGGTATTGGACAGTTGGCACGTCAATTAAATGCAGTTGCTTTTTGAGATTTTAAAAAACTCAAGAAATTGTTACTGATATTTTTCATTTTTTTATGTATAATAATTTTGCATATAATTTGATAGATATTTAGAAATAAATAAAAAAACTAAAAAAAAAGGTAATTATTAAAGTTTAGAATTTGTTTTTGTTTATATAATTTGCTATCCCTAATAAATTTGTTGTATTTCCATTTTCAATTATTTCAACAGTTTAATTTGATTTCTAAAGATTTACTATTTATTATCGCTAAATTTGCAATATGTATCTTAAGAATGTACGATCTTAAGAGAATGGTAAAAGATACGCCATCAGAAGCAATCCTTTTTTGCCTAGTTACCCTCCTATGTCAGAGAAATAAATCAAATTGCTTCTGCTGCGATATACGTCTTCGGCGACCAGGCGGCTCTTCAAGCAGAAGAGCTTAAGTGGTTGTAAGTGGCCGTCTCTCTGTCCAGATGATAACGCTGTGTCCGCAAAAACACTGGCCAGAGGACTGTGCCGTCAGGCGATAGGAACAGTAGAGGAACAAATGGCCTGTTAAGCGCTTAAAACTGCGTTGAGGAATGTGTGAGAATGGGCACCAGAATGAAGGCATATTGCTTAGTAATTTCCCCTATAACTGAATGGAATTTGACAAGTCATTTAGATAGGATGATATAAGGAAGTTTCCTTCCTATGATTGCTTTCTTAAGTTTTAAAAACGCCGCTGCATGAACATTAACGGGGAAAGAATTCGTATTTTTGGATAAGAGTAAGAAGCTTTTCCTTCAATCTGTGGTTTTCTCATAAGGATGGATAAGAATGGAATAGATAATGAACTACAAGTGAACAGGTCTTTAAGTTTCTTTTAATGAAGTGTTAATCTACATCATTATATTATATAAAAACGTTATTCTTTCTGTCATTCTGTCATAAGACTTTAAGTTTTTTTTTGTGACCAAACTATAAGAGATAGATTGGTCATGCAAATGGATAAAATGTAGATCTTTTTAAGACAAACAAAATGCTACAAAAATCTTTCAAAAAAATTTTTGGGTTTCCAAGATGTCGCCTTTTAAAGGGTCAAATTTTGACTTTTTCTCAATTTTAAACGAAAAGTATAAAAGTTGGAAGAGAACATTATATTGAGAAAATGTTGGTATTCGAAAGTTCTATCGAACGATATATCAGTCATTCACAAACGTTTCTGCGTTTGCAAGATACATGAGCAAAAATGTGAAAAATTTCATGTTGGCTATTGTGATAAGTTTGTGAAGGCACGAACAAATGAACCAACTGTACAATTAATGGCAATACGAAAACAAATATAGATCATATTTTCATAAATAAGCATGATATCGATACATGCGGAGAAGGCCACAACGGGCTGGGAAGTCGTATATTCTCCGATCTCAATTTTAATTTGCTAAATAAATATATATATATATTTTAATGCTATATACGCAAGGGTTCCGCAGCGAAGCGACGGTACTCGGCTAGTATAATAATAAAATCAAATTTTCCTCATAAAAAAAAAACAAACTTATAATAACTGCTGAAATTAGCATAATGTTTTCGTTTGGATATTATCTACACTGAAAACACTATATTGATTCCACATAATGAGAAATAAAAGCTATAAATAAGAGATGGGTCTTTCTGAGGCCTCATTTATTGAGTCTTACAATTTTTTAGATATTTTGGTACAATTTCTCAGATCCTCATTGTTTGTTATTTACGATATTTATTATGCGAATATTTCACGTTTCATCTTTGACTCGCATACAGGTTGTTCTTTTGACTCATCTACAACAATGTTTATAAGACACAGCTGTGGAAAATACTTACAACGAAAACATTGAATAACTGGAAAGATTCATTGATGATTGATTAATGGTTCGTCAGTTCCTTAATCCGAAACATTGATAAATTTTAAATGAAACAAAATATTCTCTTTTGTCATTTTAAGAATGAATGTATTAATGAGACCGAAATATTTAAAGGAAATTGTTTTTCATAATGGTTTTGGGAGGACTTTCGAATTTACTAATTAATTACTTGTATTATAGATTATTAAGTAAGAGTACTGAATCCATTAAATCCTTACAATCCTACTAGCATCTATAATTTTTTTTCAGTTTTCTTTAGATTAGTTAATAGATCATATGAAAAATTTCTCTTTTCTGCTAATCTGTTTAATTATAATTCACTAATTAAAACTAAAAGTTTTAATTAGTGAATATATGAAAAATTTCTCTTTTCTGCTAATCTGTTTAATTATAATTCACTAATTAAAACTAAAAGTTGTTTCATGTTTTGTATTTCTTTACACAACTTTTTGAAATTTCATCTTGAAAGCACTTTGAAACTACAGAAAAACCTTCAACATCAAGTTAAGTACTCTTTCAAAGTGCAGGAAACAGTATTAAGTGGGTTCAGCATTCAGACATTAAGACTTTTAAACAGTGTTAGTTGAGCAATTACAAGACAATCAAAAATACTAATTTTTTTTATTTTATCTTGAAAGCTTTTCCTTTTCTCAATAAGATTTGAGAAAAAAATTGTAGTACTAGAAAGATTTTAGATCAGCAACCCTCTAAATATAGTCTAGAGTTTTGTAAATATGCACAGCTTTGGCATTATATTAAATTATAATCAGAATGAAGAACTGAAGAAAGGCGTGCATTGAGAATTTCCAGAAAGCAGCATACAATCAAATTTGATTATATCGGGAGATATATAAAAATATATTTAAAAATATTCTGAATTATAAACAGAAAAATTCGAATAATTGTTAAAAGGGAAATTATTCATAATTATTCTAAAATAAAACATAAGCATCAGGCGTGTTTGTTTTTTTTTTTAACCTTTAAGGATCTTAAAAACAAACATATTGATGCATTTGTCCTTGATGCAGTGTTTATTTGATAATCTGACTGATGAATTTAAAAATGTTTGTTGGGAGAAATCAATCCATATTGTCCAATATGCTTCATCTAATGAATAATTCAAAATATTTCCATCAGAAGTTGAACTAGCTCTGAGAACGTCGTATAACAACAAAACCAAACCATTATATTATCAGCGTCGTTCTTGCATTATCATACTGCATAATTATCGTTTCGGTGTCATTTCCACGTTGGTTATAAGCCTCTTCCCCTTGGTCTTTCTGTTTTAAGGGTTATCAAATACATTTTTTTTTTTAAAATCAATAGCAGTGAAATTCTTAATTCTATTTCCAAATGACAGCAATTATAATTAATTAAATTCGTTTTTTAGATTTACGTTTTGTAGCAATCATCAAAGCTATCGATGAAATGATTAAAAAATTAATATGCACAACAACTCAATAGTTGAATGGGATCAAAAGGAATTATTTTGAAATTAATTTGTAAATAACATACGTAAGATATTTTCTTCTCAGGTTATACTTTTTGTTACATTTTGCTACAATAAAGTATTATTATTTATATATTTAATTACATTATTTAATAAAATTCTATTTTATTTTTACTGTATAGATAAATTAGAATTCTCCTCCTCTTCCTTCGGCTTTCTTACAAAGCCTGAACTTCTCAATGTTTTCCTTTTAATCTTTATCTTCACAAAATGACGATATAATCAAATTAAAATGTTACATTTACATTAAGATGCTGATAACTGAACGTCCACTATCAATAGATCAGCTATACAATATACTTGACTTGTGTCCGACGTCCGTGTTTGGCCATTAGGATTATGAGGAGGACGCCAGATGGCGTACTTTTTTTTTTTTATTGCTTCTCTGCGCTGCCTCTTGCAACAGGGTAATTGCTGTGGCGACTGCGATAGCAAAATAGCGATGAAAAAGTGGTGAGACGACATCGTAAGTGTGTCGGAGAACCACTGTCTCACTGCATCATTAAGTCATAAGCAGAAGCCACTGGGCCCACGCATTGCCATCATTTCAGCGTCTGAAAATGGCATCCAAATCGGCAAGGTTCTTCCTAAAAGAGGTCAACTAATCTGCAGCATTGACCGTAATCATGGTAGAAAAGAACGATCTCATGTGTGTCATTAGTAAATCAAACATAGACACACAACCATTATAAAGACCGTCTTCAATCTGGTAAGACGGCCTCTGTAAAATCCCGAATTCTTTCTGAGCGTAAAGTAATAAATCTCGGAGATGATTTCACGTAAGCCTCTCTATAAAAGACAGAAAATGTATCTTCAATTAAAAGATTTACTTATTCTTTTATGCTTTTCATATTGATATTTCTTAAATAATAGATATGAGTTTTGTAAATTAATTTTAATTAAAAAAAAAAAGAAATTTCATAGCAAAGAAAGAAGAATTAAAACATCTTGAGTAGATATGAGAAAAAGAAAGAAAATAACTTCAATCATAAAAAGCAATGTAACAAATAAGTTTTGGAACTCAGGAACTGATTTGATTACGAATCAAATTCATGACCGTGACAACTTATACAAGAATTGATTTATTTAAAAAAATAAGCTAAAATTTTTCTCAGCTGACGTTTGTAAGAAATCAAATTTCTTTGTTCAGCAAGAGACATTTATAATTTACATACTAATTTTGAAAGTGGAAGAATAGAAACAGATTGTGCACTTTCGGTATATTTCAGTAATTAATTAAATAAAAAAGTTTTATAATTAGATAAATTTTGTGTTAAAAATAATGATAATGTTTAAAAAAGGAAATAACGATAAAAAGTACTCATTCATTTATTTATTTATTTATTTATTTATTTATGAATAGATTTAAAATGAATATACGTCACTTTTATTTGAAATACTTTTAACAATTATGTTATACCGGTACTGAAAATCTTACCATTTTCTTTCAAATGTATTTCTTATTTCTTAATTTTAGTTACTAACGTTTCAAATTATTGTTTCCTTATTTATATATAGAAAAATCTCCCTCTCATAAGTTCTTCCTACTTCAGAATTTATTTTACAGTTTGTTTTCATTCTTGTTTACTTCCGCGAGCTTTCATGGTTTCTTCCATTTCTTTACTTTTTCTCCCTCATTTGACTAACTTTGCCAAGTAGGCGGCAAGTTAAAGAAGCGCACAGTTCACAGGGTCAATGGGTACCATGGCGGTGCTCTAGAATGACAGAGCCAGCGAAATTGGGTTTTACATCGTTGTAATCCATCATCTGGCCTATCAAGAGGCACGGCGCCCGTTTTGCCAGACTTCTTTGCCATGACATCACATATACCCGGATTTCGTCTATTCTCTCTCTCTTTTTTTTTTAATTGTTATTATCGCTGAAAGCAAGTCCCCCTTATGTTTGAAGAGGAATCTCATTATGTCACTTTTTTTAAAACTTAGCACATTTAATTTTTGCCTTTTAAATACAAGCATTCATAGATAGGTTGTTAAGAGCTTTTTGGGAAAAAAAAAATAAGATAATTCAAAAACATAAATAAATAAAATAAAAACATCTAATTTAAGCAATAAGTAGTTTTATGTATCATGTAAATCATTCTATTCTTTAAATGAACACTAATGTAACACTAACAATTTACAACTGATTTGAAGCGACCTCTGAAAAAAAAGAAAGAAAAAAAATAATCAGCCGTTTCAATAAGATGAATGCACAGTTTATTAAGAAATTCACTGCATTTTAATATAAACAAGGTAGAGAGCGATTAGTAAACCAATCACAGTGCTTCGCAACGGCTTCTGATACGTCATTTATCTTGCATGATTCCTTTAATTTCCTTATTATTACAAATGTAATTGCTGCAAATGCCAAAGGCGCAATTGTTGCGATTATTATGATTGTTGTGATTGTTGCTGAGCTGTATTGTAGATGTGATTATTGCGAATGCAAAAGGCGCAATTGTTGCGATTGTTGTGATTGTTGTGCGTTGCATTGTGGGATACTTGTCCACAGACAGACGGAGAAACCGGGATTAGTAGGCAGCCTAAAGAAGCCTAAAAACTTTTTATTTTGAATATTCAATATACCGAGTGATCCAAATTAACGAGGAGGTGTTTAGACCTCTCTCTATAGAAAAACTACTAGGCGAATCGCAACCAAATTTCGTACACATACTGTCCTGAGTATGCGGTTTTGATTTCTGAAGGAAAAAAAATAATTCAAATTTCAGCCGCTAAGGGTGAATTGTGTCGCTGCTATCTCCGTAATTTGCATATTGCAACGTAAACGAACAACCTCCGCCTACAAAAAAAATTCAAAGCATTTTTCACAAATGCACGACTAGCGCAGAGTCAGGAAGCTCACCTTACCGGATCGCGTATTACTTGTTAAACTCTTCTATAACGAAACACCAATGCTTCTGCTGCACTTAAGGCATTCCGGCAGTTATAAAGTTTATGTAGAGGTCCACTGACGATTAATAATCTTCGGAAAATGATTTTTCGTTTTTAAAAGACAGGAAGTTTTGCTGTAAAATCCGGACGAGGTCGCAAGCCAAGTGGACTGCAGAGAACAGACGAAGTTGCAATTGCAGTAGTGGAACGGGAAATCGCAAATGTTCATGGTAACAGTAGTGCATGTGCAATATCACGGGAATTGGACATGCCATATACGACAGTGTACAGAGTTCTGCGAAATGTCTTGAGGTTTTACCCCTGTAAAATATCTCACAGTTGGTTTCTGGTGATTATGATACGTGGAAAAGCATTTGCCTTGACGTTCGTTGCTTGGATGATTGGTGGATGCTGTAAATACTTATAACTGCTGTATTTGATCTGACAGTATTCCACTCGTTCATCATCAAATTCCATTGTATTCACCAAAGCTAACGGGTTGTTGTAGCTTCACGGCATCCTTCATCACGATCCTTCCTTCTTTGAAGAAAATACATCATCGAGCCCGTGACATGTTCTGCATGAATCGGGGCCCGTGACATGAATGGCTGCAGATATGTCGATATGCTCCGGAACTTTGTAATTCCATCACTTCAACAGAGGAATTATATTGATACCACAATCTTCATGCAAGATGCATGATGCACCCTCTCACATAACTTTACCTTACTATGGCGAACATTTTCGGATGACAGAGTAATTAGTAGATCATTTCCCACGGTATTGCCGCCCCGATCACCAGATCTGAACTCCTGTAATTTTTGGCTGTGAGGCTACTTAAAGAGCCTCGTTAATCAAGACATAGCTTAGCTGTGCTAAAAGGCAGAATTTCGCAACATGTGATACAATTCAACGCATGCCAGTTGTATTCTCCTGTATTGTGCAGCGAATGCAATTTGTAGAGCAAGGCGATGGAGGGCACGTGAAGCCGTATCTGTGATGTTAGTGTGATTCCACATGTGCTTTTTTTTGCCGATATTTGTTATAATTTTGTTTCCACATGAGATTGCAATAGTTATTGCATATTAACTCTTTTTTTGCCGATATTTTTAGAAAAATTAGGCTATATGCAAATTACGGGTCAGCAGCGCCACAATTCACTCTTAGCGGTCGAAAATTGAACTATTTGTTTTTCCCTTCAGAAATCGAAACCGCATACTCAGGGCAGTCTGTGGTACGAAATTTGGTTGCGATTCGCCCAGTAATTTTCTCTACAAAGAGGTATAAACTTCCTTAATTTGGATCACCCGATATATATTTAGATATATTTAGATACACTTACTTCTGCTACATAGTTAAGTATTGCACCATTATATATATAGAGAGAGAGAAGAAAGAAACAAGCCTCCCAGAAAAAGAAAAAAAAATCACAGGAAAAAAAAAGAAGCAAACGTCCATGACAGCTCTGGGATTCAAGTCCAGATTTAGGC
>JAFIDM010012231.1:166600572-166610625 GCA_023159025.1 Thereuonema tuberculata
ACTGTGAAAGTTTCAAACTTTATAAACGTATAGGAAACTAAGTACTCCATTTCTAAGCTATTAGCAACACATTCTCTAAAGATCTGTTCTTTGCTTCAAATAATTATTATATTTTGTCATTTTAATAATTTTTCTATTTTTTTTAATTAAATCAAAAATCTAAAATGATCAATTGGATAAAAGAAACAATAGTAACAAATTAATAAAAATGAAAAAGGTATAGCTGGAGAGTTAATAGGTGCTTTCTTTTCTTTTTTCTTAACTTTCAGTAATTTGTTCTTATTAAGATTTTAATTTCTTCACTATGATAAAAATTGTCCATGAACATCATATGGTATCCAATCCCATGAAATCTAACTATTAGCAATCTATTAATGGTTTAGAAAGGCCTATTTCAAGAAAGAACAGAAAGGTTGTTAATTAAGCTTTCAATATATATTATGTAGTTCTAAATATTAGGAAAGTTTAGAACAAAAAAAACTAGTTTCTTTGTTTAAAATTTATTAAGCTTTCGAATATCACTTTCGATTTCGTTTATTACAGGCTATGGAGTCAAACAAACGCAGAAGCAAAGAGAATGAGCAAATATCTAATATTATTAAAAAAAATATATAGGCCCGAGCACCGAGATCTGGTCGTGTACTGATGACTGCTTCTAGCTGATGATCGCCATATTAGCGTGAAACAGCTGTACTAGGATGTCATTTAGTATACAACTTGTCTCATCCTTTATTTTATTAAATATTTACCTACGCAACTATGCGCTAAAAAAATTCATAACGGCCGCGTGTAGAGTGCACAAGAATTTTCTCGCATGGCGAGAATTTATCCTTTTGGCGAGTTTTTTATTGCTTGTTTTAGCTTCTCGAGCTCCACATTGTTTCCGACGTTTTCTTATATAGGCCCGAGTACCGAGACCTGTTGTATACTGATGACTGCTCCTAGCTGATGATCGCCATATTAGCGTGAAACAGCTGTACTAGGATGTCATTTAGTAAACAACTTGGTATTACCCTTTATTTTATCTAATATTATTCTTTCCTATATTTACTTCATCTTATTTGAACTGTTTAGATGAAATGGAAATACTATAAATAAGTAATTTTCATCTTAAGATGACAATCTACAAATCTATCCAGAATTGTTCATTATTAAATAATAATCAACAATATTGAGATGGACCGAGTAACTGTGGAATTAAATATCTCAATATTTACCAGAGAAGAATAATTCTGTTCTCTTAAAAAAAATAAAAAAAAAATAAATTTAACGCTTTACCTGGTTAAACAGAGATGGATGTTAATTTGGTTACGTTTCGAATTTCTTAAAATTCTTGACAGCGTTACAAAAACGAAAAAACTTTTTTTTTCAGAAACAATAAACTAAATAAATTATTAATAACAATGGATGAGACCAAATTATTTACAAGGGACATCCTGGAACAGCTGTTTCACGCTCGTTGGCGATCATCAGCCAGGAGTAGTCACTGTAAATCGCACTGAGGCTGGTAAGAATGATATAATTATCTCACTATATATAATTATGATATAATTATCTCACTAATGGTTCATTGGTGAGTTTTTCATTGTTTGTTTTATCCTTTGAGGCATCACTGCGCTTCCGATAAATAAATTATTTTTGCTACTTTTTAGTTACTTAAAAAACAAATATGAAAATAGTGATACTTCCTTATGTACAATAGTTTTGGAGAAGGTATCCATGAAGGGCGGTTCAAAATTGGATCAAATTATCAGCTGTTATGATTCAGTCCCATGCGAATTCTGGATTTGAAGGAGTAATGCGCTTAGTTTTCAACAATCAAGCCACCATTTGAAGAATAATTTCTAAAATGGATAAATACTGCGGGCGATTAAATATCAAAGTAAGAGCAGCTGTCCTGCGTTTTTCCCTTTGGTATTGCTTGCTGTTCTTTTTACTGAGTGAAAGCCCTGTTTAAAAGAAATTACAAGCGACTAACGATTATGTTAGGAATCAATCGTTATTGAGTCAGGATAGTTGAGAGCAATTCATGGCGTCAGTAATGTTTGATTCATTCAGTAATATGATCCAGGACTGAACTCGTTCAACTACAGTAGAGTCCCGCTAGACCGGACATCCGGTTAATCTGGATGGGATTAAAAAAAAAAAGAGAATTTTTTGAAAGAGAAAAAAACTCCCAGAAAAAGCTGTGTTGTTCATAGACAATGCACCGTGCCACCCTCCTGAAGGAGAATTGCGAAAGGGGGACATTTTTGTGAAATTTCTGCCCCCGAACATCACTGCTTGATTCAACCAATGGACCTATTGATACATTTGATAATCCCACATCAGTTCATAGGTTAAAAACTTAGATCTATATATACAGTACGTAGTATTAAAAAAACTAAAAGTAAGCTGTATGGAAAGAAAAAACGCCGATTTTTTTTTTTTTTTTAGTTTTACCCATCTGAAACTTGTGGTATGTGCATTTTAATCCGGACTTTCGATGATCCGGTCAGGGTCCGGCCCCATCTAGTCCGGATTAACGGGACTCTACTGTATCCTGTTTGGATTGTTTCACGTAATTACTAATTGCTAATTCCCAATCTTCCAGTTATTGTGAGATCATGAAGTTTTGCCATGAACATTTAAGTAGGAAGACGTGAAAAAATCCAAGAAATATTAAATATAAATGTATTAAACGATACCTTTAATTTAAGCAATTTAAAATAGGAATTATTTTTTCGTTCCTGCATACGATTTAAAAGTTGATATTTTAAAAAAGAAAAACTAATTTTGACTCATGAAAAAAATACGTTAATAATAAAGAACTGGTCTCTTACAGTTTACAAAACTGATCATAAAATTCATAACTACTCAATTTACGAAATATTTTGAAATTTATTGATTTTTAAGTTTATATAAACGAAACGCCAAAAAAAGCATCGATTATGAATTTCAAATAGCATTCTTTAGTTTTACGTTATTTGCTAAAAATTGCCACAAGAATACATTTATTGCGTAATTTTACTAAAACCTTAATCTGTAAGGGAGGAAAATATTCCGTTCTCTTTTCTTCTGCAAATCGCATTCTATTAACAAGAACCGATATCTCTGTTATAGCAGCACAGCAGCATTGCTGGATCGATGGCATAGAAATTCATGAACCAGTGAAGCATGCTTAAAATTGGAAATAGATTCCAATTACCTTATTATTCGTTGGCCATTGCATCTCTTGAATTTTTATCGTAGCCCAAGACAGCTATGGAAGGAAGTCCAATGAAAAATAGAAGTGCATTATTGAATTTTATGTGGAAATCTAAAAACAACCATTCGCTGTTTCGTTCCAGAGTAAGATCTGTGTTGTAAAGAATAGGACACAGAATACCTCAACCCTCAATTTTAAATAAAAATAATGTTATTTTGAAAATATGTAAAGTAATCCTTAGTCATTAATATGAATTTTTTTTTTTTTTAAGCAAATGTGTTAGAAAAGTTGAGTTCGGGGGTCAATCCGCTCTCCCTTCTCATTAAACTTAAGTTAAATTGTTGCAATTACAATGTTAATTAATTACAAAAAATGAACTAAAAATTTAAATCTTATAATATGGATAATTTGCTCAATATAATATTGTCTGAAAAAAAACAAAACAAACAAACAAACATTATCTGGTATGGAGACAATATTTTATTATACTTAGGATAATAAATTAGGAAAGCCCTAAGGATTTCTTGAGCAGATCCTGGCTTTGGCTATTGCTGGTAGGTTGTTGAAAATCCTAGTTAAAATCGAAAATTGGTTTTTAATTTCAAATGTAACATAGGTTAATTATAAAGAAAGAAAAGGTTGAAATAAGGACACTTTGTATTATCAGATATCACTAGAGTTAGTGATTTTTAATATTTTAAAATCAATAAATTATAATAGCAAACTTTTACGTGCGTAATACATATATAACAAGAAAAATAAGGATACAAAACGCACACATTTAAAGGATTCACTGAGCTATTTTGGGGAATTTCATACCGGGAACCCAAGACAGAATACAAATTGATCTTTCATAAACTTTATATTCTTAATTTGTTTTTTGATGTTCTTTTAATTCAAGGGCCATTGTTTTGTTTAATTTTGTCTTTTGTATATGTTTCTTTGGATTTCACTGAGTTATGAGTACTGGACGAATCCAACTGACAAGAGATAGGAACCTCGAAACAGTCTGTCTTGGGTTCCAGGTACGAAATAGACAAATGAACTTCACCAACGTATTCAGAGGCCCAAACAACGTAGGAATAAGGTATTTTTAGGGGTCAAGGCCCCCCCCCCCTCTTGGCGTTGTTTTCATTGGATTTCCGCTATTAGTTTATATGTTAGAAATGCATGTGGTGTATGTATAACGTTTGTATTTGTTAAAATATACATTTAAATCTACACGATTTATTTTACAATTTTCGCTTTAACCGAGTTTTTCGGTTATCCGAGGTAGTCTTGGTCCACATTAACTCGGATAATCGGGACTCTACTGTATCTAATATTATTCTTTCCTATATTTACTTCATCTTATTTGAACTCTTTAGATGAAATGGAAATACTATAATTAAGTTGGATATAATTAAGCAGCATTGTTGGATCGATGGCATAGAAATTCATGAACCAGTGAAGCATGCTTAAAATTGGAAATAGATTCAAATTACCTTATTATTCGTTGGCCTATAATATATATAGACTATATACTAACATATATTAGTTTATATGTTAGAAATGCAACAACCTCAGCTATTGTCAGCAAAAGCTTGATGGGTAACGTCTCGGACTCATATGCAGGAAGCTGTCGGTTCGAATACGCATACTACTGGTTTTATTCCTCAATAAAACCAGTAGTATGCGTATTCCTCAATGTACGCATAGTTGGCTTTTTTTTTCTTTCTTATTTTTCCTTACGTTAATGTACTTCCTTTTTTTTATTATTATTATGGGTCACCCTTAGATTTATGATTCTAAACAAAATTATATTCACTTGTTAATCCTTCCTACCGTGTGACTCTTTTCAATTGTTTTTGGAGAAATCTTCAATTTAATAAATCCATTACTGTATTTTCTCTGTCTTTCCAATTTTCCTCTTCTATTCCATAAATATTTACATTATGTCTTCTTATTCTGTCGTCCATTTTAATTTAATCTATCATTTAATGAAATGAAATTGATCGCTCGTGTAGAGTGGGTTCCAGAAAAGGTAATAGGCCTCGCGCCATTATCGTCAAATTTGTCTCCAAGAGAAGTCGTTTTTTCTAAGAAAAAACTTCTCAAAGGTAAGAGGATTACGATAAGAGAGGATTTGACGAGGGCGAGGATCCAATTGCTTCAGACGGCAATTGAAAGATTTGGACTGAGGAATGTGTGGACTACGGACGGGAGAATCATTGTGCACAATGGCAACAAAAAATTAAACCTTACTTCTGTAGATGATTTACAAAAATTAATATAGGCCCATAATTAATCCACCATTTAATTCGCAACATTATTTTTATTTTGTACTGAATTTCTGTATACTAAATTTGTAAATTCTTGCTTTTATTTTAAACTTGCTTACAAAGAAATAAATAATTACGAAAGCAAGTTTAAAATAAAAGCAAGAATTTACAAATTTAGTATACAGAAATTAAGTACAAAATAAAAATAATGTTGCGAATTAAATGGTGGATTAATTAATATATTTATTTATTTTACCTTTTTATTTTTAACTTGTTAAAATCAATTATATTTAGTTTTTATCTTTGAAACATAGCATTTTTTTTTAATCAATTATTACATAGTATAGGCCTATCTTTTTTTTTTTCATCTATTACTACATACTTTTAGTAAAACTATAAAGAAAGAATTGTTCTGGTGCGTTGCTGGTAGTTTTCTAAAATATTCTAAACTCCTCTTACAATTTTACTTATTAACTATACTGTTACTTTATTATTCCAGACTATCATTCTATTCAACATTATTATTTTTCCCTCCCTTCAATATCTAGAGCCAAACCGCAAACTACAAATGTAAATAACGGAACTAATTATTTTATAATCTCTTTCATTTCTTCTCTACAATATGTCATTACTCAATGACTCATTTCCGGATTATTCTCCTGATTCTCTTTTCTTTTTATCCCAAAATATTCGCAGTATCAATGCAAATTGGAATCTTTTAATTTGTAACTTAGAAACAATTCAAAAATTTCCAGATTTCCTTCTTCTAACTGAAACTTGGGCTCACAAGTTTCAAATTTTACCTAATATTGAACATTATTCTGTAGTCTCAGTTAAAAAAAGAAATGAAAAAAAAAAAAAGGTGGGGGAGTGGCTTTTTATTATAAAGATAATTTTAATATCAAGGTATTAAATGAATTCTTTTTTATCGATATAAGAGTGTATTTGCTGCTCAATAAATAAAGATGTTAAACTGGTAGGCTTTTACAGATCGCCTACCAATTCTTCATTTTCATAATTACATTGATTCGATTATATAATTTATTAATCAAAATCAAAAAAGAGGAATATTTTTGGGCGATTTTAACATTAACTTCCTAAATACAAATGACAAAAATGTAGTAGATCTCCTAATAACAATGAATTGTTACTCTTTCTTTCCACTTATTGATTCTCCAACCTGTCACTCTATCTCACACTAATTTCACTCAGTCCTTGATCAAATCTTCACTAATTTTCCGATTCAAAAGAAAGGTATCTTTCACGCCTTCATTACTGACAACGATCCGATATTTTTCACTACAAAACTTTCAGATTTATTTAAAGGTTTCTCGTTTAAAAGACAGACGAAAATGATGAATCACAAATTCATAAATAACTTTAATAAATAAATTTATTTATAAATAAATAAATAAATTTAAAGAGTATTTACATTCAGTTGACTGGATTGAAGAAATGCAAAACGTAACTTCTACGGAACACTCCGTTTCAATCTTCAACGCACTCTTTTTCTCAGGAATTAATAAATATTTTTCTTTTATCTCTAAAATAATGCTACAATAAATAAGAAACCATGGATATCCTTTGAAAATCATCCATCACAAAAATAAACTAAGAAAAATACAACACCCTCAAAACTAAGGAGATTCTCCTTAAAGTCATGCGGAATGACTTAAAATCACGAATTAGAGCTTCCAAGGAAAGTTACTATGAAAATTTATTTAATGATAATCTCTCCATAAAAGAAAAGTGGAATAATATCAACAAATTAATATCTAATCACAGAAAACCAAAATGTCCGTCTACTCTTATTATAGAAAATAACTTTAAAAAAAACGAGCAAAATCTGAGTAAATTTCTTACCATCCTTGTACCAAATATTACCTTCAGCACATCAGATAAAAATGTATATCCCATAAAGAAAACAATGCAAGTCCTTCCTCCCTCCTTCTTTCTATCTCCTACTTCCCCTTATGAAGTTAAATAAGTTATTAAATCACTATCCAACAAAACTTCTTCTGGTCCTGATGAGATCTCCCCATACTTTCTCAAACAGATCGTGGATGAAATTGCACTCCCTCTTTCTCTTATTTTTAATATCTCAATATCTGAAGGCGTCTTTTCTTCTTCCTTCAAACAAACGAAAGTTGTTCCGTTAAGGAAATCAGGAGATGTGAACATTCTGATCAACTATCATCCTATCTCCGTGGTAAACTGTTTTTCAAAAATATTTGAAAAATTATATCACAGTAAACTCTCTATCTATACATCAAAAGAAAAGTCATTGCGCAACAAAAACATGGTTTCATTACAGGGAAAAATACCGAAACTGCGCTAATTGATCTCACGGCAAATATGGCGGCTAATAAGATCGTCTTAGGTCTCTTCTTGGACTTGAAAAAGGCTTTTGACTCAATTAATATCAATATTTTACTTCAAAAATTAGAACATATGGGTATTAGAGGCCCACCTTTTACATGGCTCTCTTCATATCTATCACAAAGACAATATCAGCTGAACATATGTTTATATAAACGGATATTCCTCTTCAGTATATCACACGTCGACAGGTTTATCCTAATACCCTGGTTTCACGGAACGACTAAAAACTGGATTCTTCGCATTTTCTCGTTTTTGAGCACCACGTGACCAGCCAGGGCGGAAGACGGTAGCGCTGTCCGAGTTCTGACAAGTAGGTATAACGAATAAAGTCGTTTCCAACATGGCAGCCATCGTTCCCACCACGCCTCAACGAAAACAACATACAGAATGGAGTGAAGGTGAAACTGTAATTTTACTGGAAATGTGGCGAGAAAATATAGATGATCTGAGGCGAATGAAGCGAAATCGTCCAATTTATGAAAAAATGAAGATAGAATTAAAAGAATCGTACAAGATAGAGAAAACCTGCGAGGAAATCAAGAACAAAATTGATAATTTAATATGGAATTAAAAATTGATATTTTCGAGCCTCTGGAGCTGCAATATCATAAACATAAACATAAAAACAAACGTTTGTTTTTGCCCTTGCTGCGAAACAATAATTTTGCTGGTTGGCGCCATTTTGGTTTAGCACAGTCCCAGGATGCATTGCACGAAAACTCGATCCCAGGATGCATTGCAAAAAACTGGTTTTTTTCTTCTTCTCCCGTGAAATCACTCACGGTAGGAAAATGGTTTAGGAATACGTCAGAAACACACGTCACAGGACTGAACTAGTTTTATATATCGACTTCTTCTCCCGTGAAACCAGGGTATAAGGATCTATCCTTTCCCCCCTTCTCTTTAATTTATTTATAAACGATCTCATTCTCACATCACCTGCTCCCAAATGTATCTTCTATGACGATGACGGAACCCTGCTATTTGCTGATACAAATGTGGAAAAACTCAAGCACGAGGTCCAGTGCTCACTTTTCTATCTTGAATCATGGCTATCCTCAAACGACCTTACTTCAAATAACTTGCAACCAAAACGGTCTATATGTTTTTCTATCAAAGAAATAAAATACTCAATTCTGACAATTTCTCTATCACTTATAACAACTGCTTTTTACAAGAAGTCCAATCCTTCAGATATTTAGGTGTTACTCTTTCACACTATCTGTCATGGAATCTCCATGCACAACAAATCCCTCATAAAGTTTCAAAAAACTTGGGAATCATTAGGAAACTTTATTTTCTTCTTAGGCAAATACTTCCGAGTCTATATTGGTCACTAATTCACACAAACTTGTGTTATGTTGTAATCATTTGGGGTACCGCTGCCAAATTTCAAGAAAAAAATGATAATCAAAGTTCAAAAGCATTTCCTAAGATTCATAGATAAAAACAAAAAAAAACCACGCTTGTACTCTACCCAATCTCTCTGGGCGAAATATAAAATAATTCCTTTCGAACATATCTACAAACTTCAGTTGGCTCTTTTCACCTACAAAACAATTAACAAAAAACTATGTCCTTCAATTACTTTAAATACTAAACCCCATTCCCATTCTTATAAAACTAGACTCTATCCTGTTCTTCTACTAACAAAAACAAGATCCAACTATCAAAGAAAAGCAGTCAGTTACTCAGCTCCTCTAAATTGGAATAAAATTCCAAAGGAAATTCGTGACTGCTCTTCTCTGGCACAATTTAAAAGAAAACTTCAACACTTATCTACTCAACTCAATCCTAATAAATCCTCACAGATTTATAATTCCTCTTTCTTCTCACTTCCTCCTTTTTTCTTTTCTCCTTCCTCTATCTAGGTAAGCGCTATCAGTCTAATTTTATGTTATATAATTTTCTGGGCATATAATTTGCTCAAAATATGATGATTTGAATTTTTTTCCCCTTCAAAATATACATTGCAAAATATTTGTAAAAAAAGAAAAATAATTTATTTTTTGTTAGTAATGCTTTTTGTTTTAATTTCATCTGTAATTTGCCTCGATGCCGACACCCTTTTGTCTTCTCGACGGGATCCAAAGACAACTGGGATGCCAAAACTGTAATCAATGTATATTGTTGTAAATATTTTTTATAGGCAATAAATTATTATATTATTATTATTATTATTATTATTATTATTATTATTATTATTATTATTATTATTTGTGA
>JAFIDM010012231.1:166625232-166644916 GCA_023159025.1 Thereuonema tuberculata
AGGACTTCATAATAACACTTTCGCACAACTCCAGAAGGCTGTGGTACTCAACCCAACACGCATAGTTAGGAAATTTATGGACACAACCACACATCCCTAAGCCATTCTTCCAGACATTTTTTTTTTTCTTACACTTGGCAATATGTGCTTTGGTCCTTGACCAGCCGTATTGTCTTAGCTGGGGAATCCCATGGTTTGAAACTTTTACATAATAATGATAAAATGTTTTCAATTGATGTGAAGAAAAACTCAAAATCTCAAAAATTTTGAAGATAGACAATCACGGTATTCATGATTACCATTCCAATTTAAGAATGATTTTTTTTTTATCTGTTTTTCTATGAATTTGAAATTCATTTAATGTCTTCTGCAGATCAATTTAATAAATGAGATTACGTATATTTAAAATACATCAAATAAAGTATTTTATTTCTTAAATTACTATTTTAAAATTGAATTAAATGAATTGGATTTATTTCTCAAAGGAAAGACAGAAAAATTCCTTGTGTTTCTCATAGATAGGATATCAAAAGAGGAAGATAACTTCACGAATAGTTTACTTTGTCCAAAAAACAATTGTGTATGAAAGGATGAAGTTTCAGATTAAAACAATTCAGAAAAAAAATTGTTAAGGTAAAAACGCGGAAACAGTTAAAACATTGTGTCAACCTTAAATAATGTTCAAAAGGCCGTGCCGGCGTGGTCATGCGATCTCAGGCGTCGGTCTGCCGTGCGGCCTGTGTGCCGGTGCCAGGGTTCAAATCCCGGTCGAGAGCATGGATGTTTCATCTTTCTTCTTCTGTGTTTCGTCCGTTTCTCCCCTGAGACTTACTATCTCAGGGTTATTTCTGGACGGGATGTGAATCTCGTCCCCCTTCTGGGATTTCCTAGCCTCACCCTGACGTTGTCAGGTAGGGCTAGCCTGTGGTCCATAGTTGGCAAATGTCGATGAAAAGAAGAATGTTCAAAAGATTTGCCAAGGAAATCTAATAATTTGGAATTAAGGATTGCAACAGAAAACTTAGAAATCACTGGTCTAAGGAGAATTATATTTCAGAAGTTAAGTGTATGATTAAAATATAAAGTACTGAAATACATTAGAATGTTGGAATATTTTTTATTTTGATCAAAGTAAGCAATCATTTACTTATGCGGGTATCAACATGTCTTTTGGAGAGGTGAGGAATTGCAGATATTCTGATTGGTTTATGATTTGATTTTTAGTGAAGAGATGGAGATAAATCTCAAGTTTATAAAAAATATATTTTATTCCGTTATTATTTTAATATAAATTTCATTTTTGTTGTATTCTTATTAATATAATGACTTATTTTCGTTTCAGATTTTTTGCCATTAATTCATCAATTTGAAGTTTATTGGAGATATTCAAACAATTGCTTGATTTCTGAAATGGGTGAACTCAAACAAAAACTCAATCAATCTATAATGAATAATGTTTGCTCAAATGTGGAATTTAATTGTTCACTTCTCTACATAAAGACAAACTGTCATATTAGTCGGGTAAGTTTTAACTTCACAACAAAAATATAATAATAATAGGAATAAAAAAAAAAATCTATTTCAATGACTAAGATATTGATATAACATCCTAGATACTTTAAAAACAAATCATTCTGACCAACAATATTTCATCCTTCTCAGGGAATTTCTATGTTTCTAGCTTTTTTAGGCCATAAATATATTCAGATCTAAAGAGAAATTTTAGCTCTTGTCTCACATTTATGTTTAAACACACTTTCTTATATCTCCTTCAATTACTATCAGAGACGAAGAAATTAGTTTTTATTCAAAAATCTGTTTGGGCTTAAATAATTATTAAACTTTTCCACAGTTTAAAAAAATATCTGCCCACCGTAGCTTGAAATATCTAATCCTTTACTGAAACCATTTTGAGATGATTTTATCATGAATTAAGTATTTCTTAGGAAAAGTAAAGGTATTTGTTTCTTACTGCAGTTTGTATGCTTAATATGCTTTAAATTATCGTAATTGTTCCTGACTGACCTCTTCTTTCCCTGGCTATATTTGCTATTAAAAATATGCCATTCGGTAAAATTTATCATAGGCAGTTTCATATCAACTTAGATTTAATAAGTTGCAACCGTCGGAGTTTTAGAACACCAAGCTTATCAATTGCTACGCCATTTGGTGACTTCTAAAATAAAATCTATCTCATTTGTATATTTATTATACTTCGAGATCTACTATAGACCGATGTAATATAAAGGATATAGGTTTTTATTGTTTTGGGTTTTTTTTTTAATTATCAAGATAAGACAGTATAAATTTATTAATATTTTTTTTTAATATTGTAGCATTTTTTATTTCATATTTTTCCACTAATAGGGAAATTCTAGAATTGAAGCATCTTTTTTTCTTACCAGTAATGCTCCACACATTCCAATTGCTGAACAGAAAAAGTGTGGTTCAGAATGTCAATTAAAAAACATTAAGAAAAGTATTTCTCAAGTAAGTACTTAAGTCTTAATCATTCCACCAACGAAATTTAATTAAAAAAAAACATAATTATCTCAATTAATTATTTAAAAATCTGAATAAAAATTATTCAACAACTATTCAATCATTTTCTATTGAATCCAGCTTACTGAAATATGGAAGAAAAACATCTTATCAAACCCTATCACGATACGGAAACGAAAATATCTATATGAAAATAAATCCTTAAGAATAATCGAGGAATCGACTTGTCCATCTGGATATGCGCCAGAAACCAACATTTGTGGTAAGTTTCCATTTCAAAGTTATAATTACAAAATTTGAATTTATTTTTTAAATGTTAAAACAAAAGACAAAAATACCTCATTTCATTATTTACTTAAAAAAATTCATGATAAACAGAACAACTCATACACACAAATAAATAAATAAAACTAAAATAAATAAATAAGGTGGACAAATTAATGAATCTGTGTTGGACTTTGAAGTTACTATCTTTTTCGTTACACGTAACTAACCTTAGAAACTCACAATCTTTAAATAATCTTTCACATTTCAAGATCTGATCATAAACATGCAAAGTTTTAACGCTTTTAAGTTCATTATCTTTGGAATCAGTTCATATCAAGTTAAACCGACATTATTTCAATAGTAAGCAATAATCTTCAGGTTGGTATGCGCTATTTATAGTAATTAATGAAATTCCGTCAATGAAACAAAATTGTGTAAAAAATGTGTGTGAGTGTATAATTGCTGTTATAGTTTCCGACATCAATGTCGTTTGTTCTAAGGGTTACAAAACTTAATCTAATTGAGTTAGCTTTACGAGGCGTTATAAGTTGCGAATAAAAAAAGGGAATAGAATTTTGTGCTAAAGCATAAATTTAAGGGCGACCCATAATATTAAAAAAAAAAATTAAAATAATAATAATAATAAAAAGGAAGTACATTAATGTAAGGAAAACATAAGAATTAGGAAAAAAATTTAAAAAAAAGTTAGGAAAATAAGAAAAAAAAAAAAAAGTAGATATACGGATTCGAACCGACAACCCTCACTATATGAGTCCGAGACCTTAAGAATCGAGCTATAGCTGATAACTGAAATGAGATGGTTGCATTCCTAACCATTTAAGCTAATAGAGGAAATCCAATGAAAACAATGCCCAATATCTCGAACATTGGGGGGATGGGGACCTAAAAATACCCTATTCCTACGTTGATCGGGCCTCTGAGCACGATGGCGAAGTCGTTTGTCGATCCGACTTTTCGTTCGGGAGTTTTTAGGGGAGTACAATGACAACAATGCCAGATGTCTCGAACATGGGGGCGTTGGCCCCTGAAAATACCCCATTCCTACGGTGTTTGGGCCTTTGAGCATGATAGTGAAATCTGTTTGTCGATCCGACCTTCCGTTCGGGAGTTGTTAGGAGTGGACAGACACGGATGACGGACAGGACAAACGCAACAGTTATTAGAGAGTTTTTACCCAGCAAGCTATTCTATACGGTAGCGCTAAAGTCACATGACTGGTATTCTGCGCATGCGTCACTGTCCCTTAGAGGAAATACCGGTAACGTGATAAGTTAACTTTTCTCGAATAGCGTATCGCTTTACGGTAGGAAACATTAGTTCTGATAAACCTTAGAGAATTAGATTTAACATGAATGACAACTTGATACTCTTGCGCGAAGTTTCATTTCATTTTCAATTATTGCTGGTAAATTTAAGCCATATGCTAGTCGCTGTATATCGTTTTTTTCGAAACGGAAATACAATTGACAATCTTCATCATTCATTTCATTTAAACTCAACCTTGGATTTTTCTCTTCTCGAACCTGAATGTTTCTTTCTCTCAGGAGATCCTCAAACAAATCATCGTCAATGCCTCCAAATATAGCGATCTGAAGTATGTCTTCCATCTTGTTTATTAGCTTACCGTGTCCACTGATAAGTTACGGCAAAAACTCTCTTCATGACAGAGCCCGCTATTGTGATTACCGTATTCGTTCACGTGACATTTGCGTTTCCCGTATATAAATCACGTTATGGCAAAAACTCTCTATTGATTTTGGTCGCTTCACAATGGTTCCCAAATGGATCGCTAAAAATAGAAAACGAAAGGTGTTTAAAGAATATCTGTCTCAGTAATTTATCTTCTTCTTTAACTATCCTTTAAAAGTTTCTTAAATAGACTACTAATTATTTAAGAAAAGTTAACTAACTTAAAAAAATCCTCAGTTCGCGAGATATGACTTGATTATGCATACAGCCTTCATCACTCATAAGGACTGATATAACATTTTACTACCAAGGGATATAAAACAATGAAAACATCGTATTAATGTCCATCTGTGAATTCTTGCTGGGAAAAAGGAAATTGACTTGTATAGCGAATAGACGACAGAGTAGCATATCGTTATCATTAGGTTTTCTTAATAAAATTCAACGGAATGTTGTACTACACATCAATGTGAATTTCTTTCTTTCTTCACTGATTCAGTTCCTTGTGGACCAGGATATTATAGCCCCCTTGGAAGTGCTGAATGTTTCAAGTGCAATGATGATGTCCCCATTGGTCAAAATGGATCGAAGTCTTGTACAAAAGACGGTATTTTTTTCTTATATTTAGTTGCATTATCAATTTTTTTATTTATTTTAATATTAGAGTGGTATATAAATATATAGACTTCTTCAATGCTTAGTTTAATTTACAACGATTTAAATAATAAATAAGCCTGTATATTTTTAAGTAACTTACTGTCATAATTGAATAAATAAGTCATAAGCTTATATTTATTATTATTATTAAAGTTAAATTCATTTTAAAATACACATAAGAATCATCACAAATTCGGCGGCTGTACCGGCTATCAAGGTAAATTCCAGGTCAAAAACCCTAGATTTCTTCCATTTTCGGATGGAATGAGAGGATGGGTTTCTAACCTCTCCCCCTCGGTACGTCAGTGATCAAACCTCAACGAAAGGAAGAAAGCACATATCGTTGTTAGTCACAAAACAATGATTCTCAAGAAGCTTTAAGCGGATTTTAGAAAGCTCCATATAAAACTAATTTTGTGTAATCATTGCCACAGTTTTATACATCTTTCAAATTGTCGAAGAAAAATAAGAAACTTTTTTTAATCAGGATAGTTCTTTTGTAATTACAGCCGGACCTCTATTTAACGAAGTCGCTAAATCCCGAAAAAAAGTTCATTATATGGAAAATTCGTTAAATAGAGATTCACCTTTTAAAATTACTTTAAACTACATAAAACAGATTTAAAATACTTAAACAATAATTATTATTAAAAAAGTAATAATTTTAATGACAAAGCGTACATTATCACATGCATACTTAAATTAAAATAAAGTCTGTTAATTTTTTCTGATTTTTTTTTTGAAAAAGTGTTTTCGCTCACAGTACGCCTCACATCTTAGCAATGCAACAAAACCTCTTCAGGCGTATTTTCTTCAAATTGTAATCCGCGTCGGGTTGTTTCAAATGATTTTAGCATTTCATCATACGAAGGTTTTTATTTCTGCATCATGATCATTTCCATTTTCATCATCTTCATCGCAATTCATAGCTGTATGGTTTTTATTTTTCACACTGTCCAAAATATCCGATTCAGTTAGTGTTTCCAAGGTCTCATATTCAAAATCAAGTGAAAGATAATAATCATCAATCAGCACATCATCGTTAATTTCTTCTTTTTACCTCAGCTGTATTCTCAAAAAAGTTCGTTAAATAGAAAATGCACTTCGCTATTTGGAGGTTATTTTACGAAGAAATTAGCAAAATGTTCTTGGTTCCAAAGAAAAGTTCGCAAAATAGAGGTTCGTTAAATAGAGGTCCGACTGTATATAGAAATAATACAAAATATTCACAAAATGTATCACATTTCCTTTATTCTTTAGATTTTTATAAGTTTTTTTTTAAAGCAGCAGCAATTTTTTTTTATAAGTATTAAGACTAGCTAATCATTTATATGTATCCTTATTTGTACAATCATAGGACATAGAAATGGTACCAGAGAAAACTACGAAAAGAGGAGCTAACTATAGCCATACTCTGTCTAAAGTCAGACTGAACAACGAAAGGCACCTGACTGCAAGGCTATTGGGTTGAAATGAGAATGGCGATATTGTCAGATGATTATAGTCTTTTCAATTAAAATCCTTCCGATTTCAAGTGTATTTTAAAGACCTCTGGCCAATCACGTGTTCTAGTACTGGTAGTATGAAACAAAGCAAAGAGACTCGAAAATTACCAGCAGGATCTTTTTTTTTTTTACCGCTTCAACTAAACAGAAAGCCATATTAAATTAAGTTATAAACAGTCACTTTCAGAAACACGTCTTTCAAAAATCAAACAATAATTTTACTGAAAAATATGTATTTTAAGCACAGAACTTACCAGCATTCACTTTTTAAAGAAATTTCTCAACATTTCATAAAAAGATATACATTTCGCAAAGGATCATGGGAGCTTGACTGCCACGAAATTAGAATTTGCAAAGCAATATTCTGACTGAAAAGAAAAGAAATTTAACGTGCTGATGAATTAGTAAATAGGAAATGAAGCACAGCACTTGAAGAAAAAAAAAAAAAAAGAAGTGAAATTGCCCTTCTGATTGGATTATGGGAAGGAATTGGGAACGGCCGTTTCGTCTAACAAGATCTTGCCTTTCTGATTCTGTTAAGGGAAGGCGGGGATTGGGCTGATGAGTCCGTAGAAGGACGAAACGGCCGTTCCCAATTCCTTCCCATAATCCAATCAGAAGGGCAATTTCACTTTTTTTTTTCTTCAAGTGCTGTGTTTCATTTCCTATTTAATATTCTGACTGATTTAGATATTTTCCCCCCTCTCACAATAAGAAGTTATTGAAGAATGGTATCAACGAGATCATTTCAACCCTTCGTTTATCTAAATTAAAGCCTGAATAATATGCATTCGTCAATATTAAAAACTTAATTAAATCAGCTTTTTCTGTTTTGAATGATTATTGTGCCCTGCAATGAAGAAAATTAAGAAATGTCGCCTACTTAAGAAATCTCGTGTGATTTATCGAAGGAGTTCGTTCAAATTATTTGTTATGTAAAATTCAAAGTAAACGCCAGAGTTAAATAGCTAACGACTAAGCTACTCTTGTATGAATATTACTTGATAGAATTAGCGTACATTCGAGGCATTGGAAAATACTTCGTGAAGGTCACTACACTACACCAAGCTCATCTGTAGTCCGGGTATATTCCCAGATTTAAAGATGGGCTTCCATCGCTCGGTTAGATAACTGACCCCACAAGTACTAGGTTACGACAGGTATCCCTAAATGTTAAATTAGGGTATGAACACTTTGGAAAGGTCAAAATGCATCAATACCTAAGGTAAATAAAATGTAATACGATTTTTTAAATGTGTATACAGTCGTATTAAATCATACAGAGAGCAGGTCAAGTCAATGGTAAGTGGCAGGACCCTTCTCCCAAAATACTGAAAAATTTCAGAAATTACAAAATTTTTAGTGAGCGCGGCTAACTACAGACAGTAGACTTGAATTTCCCCCTCTTTTAATGACCCGCCTCCGGCCAACATTCCTTTCTTCCGTTTTTATGACTTTAAACTAAGAAGTTTCTGGTGCGTCGGACCCCTTATATGCAGTAATTCGTCATTTCTTGTTCTCTTTAACTGTAATGTTCACTCCCTCCCGGGAATAAATGAAGGGCCTGCGACTTGAGTTAAGTTCTTCGTCCGTTCTTCTTCTAGTTTAACATTGATATTCTATATGATGATACAATTCAGAAAATGCTGTGAAATTTCATCATGAACGGAAACCATACCACGACTTATTTATTTTATTTTTCTGAACTTATTTCCAAAAATAGAGAGATAGATAAACATAAAATTCTTATTTGTGATGGGAAAAGTGATCCCTCAAAACAGAAGACAAATATATAAAAATATATATAAAAAAAAAAACGAACTAAAAGGCTTCCCAATTTTCATTATTATAAAATACTTTTATTATTGCATTTCTTTGAGCCATTCGATGGTTTACTAATTCTATTTATAAGTGTAGATGTTTTCATTATGACAGAATATGATAAATGCTTTATAACGTTATTGACTAAAAATATTGTAAATCCCAGAATATTAAATTACAAAAAAGCAGCAAGTTGAATCCTTAGGAGCAATCAAAGTTTCTTTTAAAACCATTTTGCTCTGCATTTTCTGCTTCGTGTTTTGAGCAGTTAATAAGTGTTCTCCGAAGAAAATGAATAAGGTTGTTTATAGCTGAAATATAATTATTTTCGTTAAACTGAACCAACAGCAATATCCCACTGTATACTCTTACAGCAGACAAACAAGTTTTGATTTCTACTTATTTAAACTTAATTTCGAAAAAATATAAATAAATAAATAAATAAATAAATAAATAAATAAATAAATAGGTTTCGCGTAGGAGAGCATTTTCCTGACAAAATAAACTATGACCCCCTCTAGTGGACAAACTGTGCATTTGTGCAATTTAATATTTTGGAATTTTCAGTAATTTTGGTAAATGTACTTATAAAATATTTTGTAACAAAGTCCACCAAAAGGAAACATTTCGTTTTTAAGTGTATTTGCTTTCACTATTAACTATAAAAATCGGCCAATGATAAATCTCCATTTTATTTTGTCCTTTAGATTGAAATATGTTCGAGACTGGTTTGCCAGAGTAATGCGCCCTTCGATTCGTTATGAAGTCACTTTTCTTTTCCTGTCTTAAGAGCGCGAGATAGCTTAAAATTATTCTAGTTAATCGACTGCACTATCATGTAAAACATGTAAAAAATTTCTTATTCAAAATCCACAAATTTACTTTGAATTTAAAGAACACTGGATTATGTTGGGAAAAAAAGGAAAACTTTGAAGACCCAAATTTTTATAGCTTCAGCAATTTTTAACTTATTATTATTATTATTATTATTTGCATGTTCACACGATAGTATTGGTTAATGCGGAAATTTGGGCATTTTTTTTATTTTTTGAAAAATGACTCAGTAAGGAAAGAATGTAAGGAAAAATCACTATTTTTTTTCCTCAAAACTAGGAAAAAAACAACAAAAGAGTGCTTTAAAGAGTAATTTCTTTCTAAGCCTTTCATTATTACTAAAAAAAATTTTTTAGGAATGTTTTGATTCTATTTATCCCATGTTTTAAAATGAACACCGACTTTATTTTCAAAAAATACAAAATTGCACATTTTTTGTGATTAAATATTTGAATTCTCCGTAAATTGTTTAGATTGTTTTGTACCAAAAACTTGTAAATCAATATGCAGTCGGGGAAAGAGAAAAAAGTATAGGCGTTTTTCTAATATTCTGAGAAATTTTAGAAAAGAAACCTATTAAAAAAAAAAAAAGGAATCTTTGCAGACAGGGCCGTCGCGTGGTTTGTTGGCGTCCGGGGCAAGATTTCGTCAGGCGCCCAACACTTGATATTTGCGCCCCCCCACCATCCCAAAAATCTACAACTAAAAAAAAAAAAAAAAAAAAACAGAATTTCCAAATTTTTTTTATTTTTTGCTGTGCCGCGGCGCCCAGGAATTTTCTCTGCAAACAGAGCGACGGCTCTGTTTGCAGATATAAAACGTAATTTAAATTCGTATTAAACGTAATTAAGTTCACAAATTTATACATACTATTTATTCTTTTCAGCCCAAAATATCAAATTTTTTATTCGAAATGTTAAGTCCATCATACTATTTGGAACTCTCTTCATATTAACATCTGGATCAGCTTTCTTAACCTTGTAAGTTTACTTATAGATTTTAATTATTTTTAAAGAGATGAAAGTGTTTCTGTGTAATCTGAGCAAACAACAAAAACTTAAAAGAGAAATCCGTTATAAAACAAAAACAAATGTATATGCAGTGGAAATTGTCTCAAGCGGAAAAAAAAAATCAAAAAAAAAAAAATCAAAATTTCCATAAGATTTTTTCTTATTTATCCAATTAGCTAATTATTATTTGTATACCAACTCCTTAGGATCAAGTATTATCATGATCATCAAATATTGTTGGAGTCAAGAAAGATTCAGCTTAACTGTAATTATTTCTGAAAAAAAAAAAAAAATCACATAAATAAACAAAGGTTTTTGCATACTGAGCTATCATGTCAGGAATATGGGACAGCTGTTTCAGCCTTATTAGGCATCTTCAGCCAGATTTACTCTTGATGATAGCTCATAGTGTTAGACAAAGTTGAGGTTCCACTTCAGCTCCCTGAAATGATCCCAGAGTTGCAAGAACCTTTGTTTATTTATGTGTATTATTTTTTTCTTTTTTTCACTAATATACATGGATGCATGTTATTTTCTTTATATTAATTCTTTTTGGATTTTCTATCCTTGCTTAAATACTTTTGGGCCCGGGATAAAGAATTTGAGGCTGCATGGTGCTCGGCAATTTAATCATTGATCATTTCTGGAAGCTGAAGTGGTAATCTCAACTTTTGTCTTGCACAATGAGCTATCATCAACGGTAAATCTGGCTGAAGAAACCTAATAACTCTAAAACAGCTGTCCCAGATTCCCGAGATGATAGTTCAGGCTGCCAGAACCTTTGTTTATTTATGTACATTTTTGTTGTTTTTTTTTTTTTTTCATTAATATACATGGATGCACGTTAATAGTAATAATTACATAAAGAAAACAAATTATCTATGAAAATAAAATGTCTTCATTCATTGCAGATAGCTACTGGAAAAAAAAAAAAAAAACAAAAAACAAAACTATAAAAGAAGTATAGTTTTTAGATTTTATAAAAATATATAATTCATCAAGGATAGTCAAAATAAGAGATCTTCAAAATTTCAAGTTTTGTCTACTAAAAACAAAAAATTACAAAGTTGTCTTTTCACACAAACAAAGTTAACCTACTTTAGATAGCAAAAATAACTCAATAAGCTATCTAACATATTACTATATTCTTGTGCTTACCAAATAATTTTGGTTATTTAAAATGAAAACGAATAAACATCACTTTACACTATGAACTACTTCACAATCATATGTCTGAAATCATAACGTAAAAAATTCAAGCAGCCAAATAGTACTGCTTTGAGGACCACAACTCAGATCCTACAGATCATATCTACTTCTCTGTACATTCTATTCAAGACATATGTTACACTTTTGAAGAGAAAAAGATTTAAATTTATAGTTCTTATTAGAACTGAATAATACTGATTGGATAAAATAAATTTATTGGCGAGTTGAAATAAATCCTCTCCTAAAGTTTTTAGTTTTTGACGATAATTAACTTATTTGCTGCAACCATCCTCCAAATTGTTATTCCATTGCAAAAAACATTTAAATTTAAATTATATGTATATATTGACAATTTCAGATGTAAAATAAATTGTTGGGAAACTCACGATGCTTTGTTAATCAAGAAGACGGAAATAGTTATGCTGATAACTTATCATGAACGAAATAACTCAATGATTAAAGAATGGCAAATATAAAGACTGCGTGTTTGATTATCATGGATTGCAGTAAATTAATTCTTCCCTATTGTCGTGGATTGTATTGTAGATATAGAATGAGGAATTCTGTAGTTTTCGGAGAGATAGTTGATTCGTCGTTGATACGGGCAAAGACCTGGATAAGATGATATCCCCAGAGCATAATACTTTGTTAGATGAAAGTCTTAAGTATAGATATCTGCAAAATAATGAATCATTAATGCAGTGGCAGAATAATTGACAAGTCGGATTAATATTCTGCATTTAGTATTTATTTACAGGAATGAGCGGAGGATATTGAAATGAAAATCAACGAGGGATGCCAAAAAGGAACATACCACTGAAGTAATATTCAGCTGTCTTCAGCATTTTTGTTCAAATAAAAAAAAACTGATGACATGAATATCATATCAGCTTACAGATCAATATTTTTTTCTGCTGAATTTATATATTTCTGAGTCTTAAAATTTACAAGCCAATAAATATTTTATCTTCAGAATGAGTTATTAAAATCTCCTAACTACTGTCTTTGTATTTCTTGATTACAACTATCCATAATAAATAGATGTCCACTTCACTGTTTATTTTAATATTTTTTTCCCTATTAACAATAAAAACTCCACATTTAAATACAAAACTTGTAATTTATTTCAGGAAATAAATACATTTTAGTAACTTCAAATTTCATTCGGGTTAAGTGCTTTTGTCAATTCATTACATAAGTCTACAGAATAAACAAATAATCAAAACAAGTTTAATAAACAACTGCTTTTAAAAATATTTTTCCGATATATGATTGTTACAATAGATTAGACTTTTCCATCGTGTAAAGTAATAAAAAAAAAAATATTAAAAGATTTTATATATGTAAAAGTAACTATAGTATTTTCTTTTCATTTCAAATCTTGAAACATTTTCTAAAATTGATATCCTGGGCATGTTTATTACAGTAACTAGCATGTTAAAATTATAAACATTTTTGCAGGTACAAAAAGTTTTTCATATTTGAAATAAATGAAAAAAAAACAAAAAAAGCAAAAGGAACAAGAACTACTATTATTAACAGTAACACTGTAAAATTTTATTTTATCTTTCTGCATTTCATTCAGTTCAGTTATTTCATTTTGTTTACTTAATTTCATTCATTTACAGATGTTTATATTTGCTGACATAAGAGAAATATCTGACGAGATCTACTAAAGGTAAGTTGCCTTAAAACAAATAAGTAAAAAAAATATATATATATATATAATAAAATAATAATACCGGTACCAAAAATCTTTTCAGATCTATGATTCAATGACATAATTTGGATGAACAACAAGGAAAGTGGTATCATCTTGGCTTTGGGCACCTTTGCTGCTATCTTTTTTTTCTTTTAATCCAGCTGATGTAAGTGGTATTAAGATATGATCCTAAAAATAACATAAAAGATGATTAAAAGGCAATTCTAAATATATATTTCTTATTTATATTTTTGACAATTACTATGTAACAAAATATGAGCATTACAATAAATGGATTAACGTGCAAGTAATGAATATTTAAATTGATAAAATAAAAGTATACGAAAAATTAAAAGATTTAAAATAAAAATAAAACCAACAATTTCAAGGTGGACAAGGACAAAAACAAAGTGAAGACAGAAATGGTAATTTCAAATCCTGGTTACATAGTACAAATAGAGGAAATGAAAAACATCACGGGAATGGGTCAAGAATGCAGAAAATCGGGGTGGAAGGAAGGAAAAGAAAAAAAAAAAAACAACATAAACACACACATTTAGACATCATGAAAAGAGAGCAGTGAAAAGGATTATTTATAGATAAATAAAATCATTAGAAAAAAATATAGAAATGAGTTTTAGGTAATTTCTCATCACTCCTGTGATAACAGAATAATAAAAATTATATTTAATGATGGCTATTCTTCAGTCAGCATTCTATCAAAGTTAGAATGATGCTGTAAGATGTCCATGGTGTTAATAAAATCGGGAAATCACCAATATCATTATAATGTGACCAAGTGGCAGATCAGGCAGAATTTCTTGCTTCAAAAGTTTTGAAATGTTCATCGACTCTTGATAAAAAGGCTCATAATTAATATCAAAATGCAATTTCTTGATTACTCTATATAATAAGCCCGAGTGTTTGTTTATTTGTATTGAAACAATGCCTTCATTTCTCAACGGATCTTTATCACAGGCTCACATGCATCCCAGAATAATGCATTGAACAATGAAAACCCAGATCCGAACTAAGGGGTGTAAACGGACGGGGGAGGGGGAGCAAACATTCTTGAAGGGACACATATGGGTCATTCTCAAATTAAGTGCCAATTCGGTGTCCTGCCCATATAATTAAACATAAAACGAACACAAAGTATTTTAGGTGTGATTCGTTTCGGGCCAAGAGAAATATAATAAATTTTAAAATAGAATATCCCATAACATATTTGTGAAATAAATGCATTTGTCTATAAATTTCAATAAAGACAAAGGTTGTGTAGTCAAATGGCATGTCCCTCGCCACATTGTGAGCTTTCTGAACTAGCCAAAACGCGTTATTTAAAATGACAATTAAAACATTCACCATAAGGAGTATGGATGTGCGCTTTTTCAAATAAATTTAATTTAAATAAATCCCTTTATTATTAATTTGGAAATGAATCTTTTTAAATCGTCCCGAAGATTTTCTCATTTGCGTTACTTTTAAACTTTTGGGCCTGAAATTCAAATTTTACCGCGCGAATTAAAATAGATGTCACTACTACTATTTCCGCTGGTCTTTGTCGTGTCTGCTGCCATGTTAACAATGGCGGCTACGATCAGCTGAACGCCTCCTGAAACTGATTATTTCGCAAGTAAGGTAAGAAAAGTTAGATATTCTATACTTTGTTATGCTATTTTTAGATGAATTACTTTGCACATGAACAAATTGGTTGTTGTCACAGTAGCGTCGGCACTTATCGACCTCATAGAGAAAAAGACTGCCGCAAATAGCAACCTAAACTAACTGCAACAGACCGAAAGGCAGGAAAACTCAACTGTGTTACTTATCACCTGCGTTACCAAGCTGAAGTAACGCAAATGAGAATAGAGTAAAACCAATGAGGAATTAACAACAAACCGTGGAAATAATAGTTATTATTTTTTATTTTCCAGCAGAAAACACAATGGCTCCGAAAAAAACAAAGAATGTCAAACACAGAAAAAGCAAAAGGGGGCGGCTGATGGAGTGGGGGCTGTAATAAAACAATTAGCGGATAGCCAAGTGAAATTCGGCAAGGACATTCTGGACGCAATGTGTCTTTTCGACACTCTCAAAGGAAAAACTAACGTCCAACTATTTTATGTCTCAGAAGCAGACATCAAACAAGCCAGGGACAAAATCCCAGGAGATCTTGTCCCTATCAAAGGAATCTCCGCTATTCACCAACTTGCCACTTCCACAAGTGGCAAATTAAAGTACCGGGAGTTGTCATGTTTTTGTGACAAAAACACAATGAATGATGACTGTTCTTGTATTTTTGCAATGAAATCAGCAAACCTTCTTTTGGATGACCCTGCACCGAAGAAACGCTTTAGCGCTAGCAATGTGTACACAACTACTGATGACAACACTGCAACTGAAACTGAGCTCAGTTCTTCTCAACCAGAACATGAAGAAAACCCCTCAGAGACTGAATCCCAGGAGGAGTGCTTTGAAGAACTTGAGATCAAAATGACGAATTTGAACCTGGGTTGTTTGTGCTCACAAAATTTGAGGGAGGGGGGCGGAAAAAGGTCTGGTACCGATATGTGTGCTTCATTGAAGCTGTAGATGGTGAAGACGAAGTGCAACTCATTGGATGACAGTAATAAAAGATTTGTAGTCGATGAGTCCGATAGGTCATCAGAACCATTTGGAAATATTTTAAAAATTCTACATACACCAAAAGTTAAAAACTTTAACAGAAAAACTGTTTACCGTATTTCCACGAAAAATCGATGAATTAAATGAAAAAAAAAAGTTGTATTTTCATATTAAAATATGTGTACTGCCCTCAAAACCTCATTTGTGTTACTCATTCTCATTAGTGTTACATAAGTCAGACTTAAAATATCTCACTTAGTATATGAAACACTTTCACTTAGGTTTTTGCCATTCTGGGTCTTTTATCGGGGTGGGTGGATTGGGCTGAGGAGTCCCAGGAAGGACGAAACGGGCCGTCCCCAATTCCCCCCGATAATTGATTCAGAATGGCAATTTGTTTAGTCTTGTGCTGTTTTTTGATTTTTATTGCTTTGTTTATATGAAACATGTTTATTAATTTATAGCCATGTATCAGCAGAGATAGAAGTAGACTAACTCTAAAGCCTGGTTACGATTCAAATCATTTGGACAACAACTTAGAAAGAAAATTAGTCGATAACCTTCTGAGTTGGTAACACAGTTGATAAAAAATGTGAAATACTGTCAAATTGGTAAATAATATCGAAACGGTTCTTGGCCTGACAGGTTCGGTCACACCTAGGATAGCTTTTCACGAATTGAAAATACCATAATTATTGCAGGTGAAGGGGTGATTTAGTCTTAAGAGCAGGTAACGCAGTTGAGATTTCAGATATTTTAAAATCTAATTCGAGGCATAAATCATACAAAATTCATGTTATAACATCCTTTTATTGAGAAAGGAGAGTTGAAATGTGGTTTTTGTTGGTCATGTGTTTTTGATGTAAATTTGAAAATATTTTTTAAACTCTTTGCCAGCTTCATGATATTGGCATGATATTGGAATTTGAGAATGACCCATATCTCTGAAACCACATTAGTTGGAAACAAGGAATTTGATGAGTGTTCTTTGTCAAAATCTAGAATATAACATAAGGATCCTAAGGAGTGTAATGGGGGGGGGGGGAAACTTTTTTCAAGGGCATGCGTATCTCTGAAACCGCTTGAGTTGCAAACATGAAATTTCACATCAAAGTTCTTTGTCAAAATCTAAAGTATACATATTTGATGAATTTTCAATATTCAAATAAGAAACAGTATAAAAGGTCGGGAACTTTCCTGAAGGGCATGAGTATCTCCGAAACAACTTGAGTTGCAAACATGAAATTTGACATGAGCGTTCTTAATTGTAAGTTTCAGTTTGTAGTTTACTTGATGTAATTTGCTTTTTTTTTTTGAAGAAATAAAACGTTTTATTACGTTACATATGCAAAGCTACCAGAGCAAAGCAATGATAGCAGGCCTATAACATAATTTGTAACTACCACATGCCTTTTTACCAACTGGAAAAGTTTCAAAGTGATCACACAATTGCAATTTCTTCGTCATCCACATCAGGACAACTTTTTTTTTATAGCCTGCACAAAGCACGGGTATTTTTTTTTAAATTGTGCCAAGTTATTAATTATATGATTAAAAAAAAAAAAACTATTCTAGAATTCTTAATCAGGGTGTCTACAAAATCTGAATAAAAAAATTCCCTGATTTTTCCCTGATTTCACGAACAATTTCTTAAAAATTCCCTGATCATAAGAGAAAAATTCCCTGATTTTAACTACTTGGTAACTATTTACTATTTTATCTAAGTATAATAAAAGAATAAGCAAAAAATTCTATAAAAACAGTAATGATGAAATACTTAAAAAAAGAAGAGAGAAATAAAAAATTATAAATTAATGAGTTTACAATATCTTACCTTTTAAAAGATTTATTGCAACAATATACACAAAATTAAACTCAACGGAATTCAAGATTATTGTAATGTACAGCATGATACTGGGTATTTAAATTTTTGAAAGCTTTATCGCAGCAATTTCATTTTCAATCATTTCAGATTCCTTTTGTGCTGCTTCTAAGATTTTAATTTTTTTGTCATTAAGCCTTTTCAGTTCAATTTCAGCCTCTCTTTTTCTTTTAACAGCTACTGCCAATTCTTGCTTTTCTTTCTTTTTTTGTTCCATTGCCTCGGAATACTTAGCTCTTGCATTTCTTACATCAAGGACCATCTTCTCAGTAATCTCACATGTTATTTATGCCACCTTTGGACAATAAATGTGGCATAAATAACATTTATACACTATGATATACACTATCATCATAAATGGATCTTCTGGCAATGATAGTTTCTTCTTTGATATTCTGCTCTAAAGTATCTTTGTTTATAGAAAAACCTTTTTCTAAGCTTGCATTGCCATGCGACAATACCATGACTAACTGTATCACTGTCATAGCTTCAGGTGCTCCATTTTCTTCAGCAGATATCAAACTACACCAGAAATTATCAATACGTGCAGTCGATCTTTTATACATCTTTAACTTTGAGATATTTTCTGGCTGTGAACATATTTGTTTTAATTGATTCTTAGCTTTCTCAGCTAAAGTGCATGATATCCAGTTTTTTTCAGAAAGAATTACCAACAGACTTGATAATCTACATGAAAATATATTTTCATTTATTGCTATTTTAGGGTCAAAACAGGACACTGCTTTAGTCAGCTTGTAAATAAGGGGAGATTTACTTTGGAATTTCAGTACACATTGAATCAATAAGCGTCTACAGTCAACTTTAAATTCAGCTATTTGCAAATCAGATACTTTCGCGTTTTTCAAATTGCTTTGAGCAGATAAACCAATATCTATTTGTTTAACTGGCAGAAAATTTGATTTGTCCTCCACGTCTATGCTTGTAATATTTTTGCTTAATGCCTCTTTTTTAAGAAAGCGCTGCATGAATTTTAGTGACAAATTACTATGGGTTTTTTGCTACTGGTTCTTTGCTACTGAAAATCAAGCAAAATATAGAGCAAACAATAAACAAGCTGCAACAGAAATAACTTCGTGAAATGTCCGAGAATACAAACAATCTACCCACCGATAGGCCTTTCAGATAAGTTGCATTCCTCGTAGTAAGTTTCGGTTTCAGTGGCGGGAATATAGTACAGGATATGAGGTCACTATTCAACACCATTAGACCGGCCGGCGGGAAGAGGGGATCGACGTGACACGTGACCTTGAATGCTCCCTTAAGATAAAAGCTCGCACTTGGCAAAAGATCATAAATTTCCCTGATTTTAAGTAATAATTGCGAAATTCCCTGATAATTCCCTGATTTTTTCCAGAATAACAAAATTCCCTGATTCTGTAGACACCCTGTTAATACAACAAACAGGGTGTCCTAGAAAGATCAATATTCTGTCATAGTATTGGAGGTCATAGTATTGGTGATTCTAAGGAAAAGTTTTAATGAACAAGTATCCTATTACAAATGGTTTCCTAGACAGTTATCACAGGAGTGATGTGAGAAATTAATTAAAAATTATTTTTGTATTTTTTTATGATTTTATTTATCCATAAACAATTCTTTTCCCTTCAACTGTCATGTGTCACTGTTTGAAGGAAGTGAATGATTGCAAAGACTTGTTTGCATTGATGCTGACAGTTGAAAATTTACTATAAAATATAACAAATTTCAGTAATAAATATTAGAAACAGTACATAGACATCTCTTTCTTATCAATAACATTCAAATAGCTGTATCTCAGAAATTGCTCAGAATAGGAAACAAACTTTTTTCTTGCAATGACAGAAACTGTGGCCTACCAGAATATTAACCCTTCATCTTATATAATATTATATTTTAAAGTTAGTTTTCTTTTTTTTTTTTTACAGGCAAATTAATGATATATTTTTTAATTATCCCT
>JAFIDM010012231.1:166666695-166693943 GCA_023159025.1 Thereuonema tuberculata
TAATGACATCAGTGAGTTAATAAGGTAGTACTTGAAAATCGACGAAAATAACGTCGAATATATCGAAATCTAAAGAGCGTTGGCCCCAACATGTATATATATTTTTGAAGTACTTCATATGTACTTTCATCTCACAAAAGGGCACTTGAATTCTAAAGATACAGGGTGTGTCGACTCCTTGTAAGTAAAGCAGATGACAAAGAGAATGTTGGAGACATAATGTTGAATCAAATGACAAGTTAACAGAAGGAATTGTTTAATAAACATTAACTTACAGTAAAAGTTTACCATAATTTTCTTACTGAATGGCATTTTAATGAAATCTAAATTATTTATATTTACCTTCATTTAATGGTTGAATAATATTTTAAATCACTTGAAAAAGGATCAATTTATTTCAGTATTACATGAAAAATAAGTTAAATGATGTAAACCTCGACTGTTGAGTTAAAAACAAATTCAGTTCCACATGATGCTAATTCTTCTGTTAATGAGCTTAATGGAGGAACTAGGGCAGATTGTTTGATGAATGCAAAAACAGTGTAAAATCTGGGACTAGGATGATTACGATCAAGTTTTTATTTTGATAGAAATTCCCCTCAAAAATGAGAAAACATATTTATAAGATAAAAAAAAAAAACCACATTCATTTTGCTACAAAATATTAGATCCTTTATTAAGATATATAGATTCAAGTAAATTTGAAACTCAAGCGATGAATGGACAAAACCATTAGTGGAGAAGATCTCTCCAATGAAAAAGACGAAATCAATAGATTGATCTAAAACAAGATTGAAAACATCTGTAGAAAGATAGGTGAACAATGAGATTAAGAAGAGATTGAATTGATGTTTAACTGAAACTTAACAAATAAAACAAATAAAAAAAAAAAGCTCAGAGTAAACATTGGTAATTTAAAGACAAAGAATTTTAAAAGGCTCCAAAGCTTAAACTATGTTACAAAATCATTATTGCAAAAAGCTGCTGTGCTTCAGAAATGATGATATACGTCCTTTCAAACAAAGTCAGCTTTTGCAAATCATTTTTAACAAAGGTCAAGTTCTAATCAAATATGACTTCTCAAAGAAAATATACATGTAAAGATAAGATGCTTATTTAGAGTTCTGTATGTTTTATTTATTTATTTATTTATTAGAAATATTAATTACATAACAAATTTAACTAAGTAAGAAAACTTTTAATCTTTATTTTATAAATAACTTACATTATCAGCCAACATCAGGGCACCTGCTTCAATAACAAACTCATGAGATTCCTCATCTTTTACTACTGCAGCTGTTAGACCAGCTGCAGTACTTGCTTTACCACTTGTATATACAGCTCTCGGACTGAAATCTGTCACTTGCCTAAGAATAAACAAAAGATTTTGTATATATGAAATTTGAAGTACAAATTAATTCTTCAGAAGTGAAAAATAATTTACATTAAATCTGTCTCCTTAATAAAACTTTAGAATAGTTATATAGATATTGAGTTAATTTTATATTTGAAACTCCTTGCTAACGGTTATCAAGCCAACAGAAATTTTATCAAGATTGGTGTAACACAACTGGTGGTTTACAAAGAAAAGAAATTTACCTTTAGAAAACTAAAGTGCAAAATATAAACTAGAAAATGCGTACTCTATTATCGAGAATACAATGTGCTTTGAATTCAAAGAAAAAATTATTTTTTTAATCTGTTAACTTATATCTAAAATATCTTTAAGTTGCTTCATTCTTCAATAAATGATTTAATAAATAGCTGTAAACAGGATCTGAAAGCATTTTTCACTTCAATTTTTAAATGCTTTAAAAATAATAAGCTTATTTCCCCAATCATTCTTATATTTTGATTCCATTATGCAGATCTTTTGATTATTGACTACTTCATACAATTCTATAAATAACACTTCTATAAAATTTTGTAGGAGACAATCTTAATAAAGATAATTAGTAAACCCAGATAAAGAACGAAAATAGAAATAAAACACATTTACTTGATAAAAATGAAATGCAGAATTACATGACAGTTTCAGAATGCTTTGTGTATTCCGTCATCAGGGGACTGCAAAACATAGGACAACATAAAGACAAAAACATGTAATGATGGTATGTGGATAGTTAATAGTCTGTCACCATGTGTTTTTTGTCTTATGTTGTCCTATATGTTTGTGCCATTTCCTGATGATGAGAAAGTATAAGAATAATACATATGCATTCTGAAACTGTCATGTAATTCTCCATTACTCTATTTTTATCAAGTGAACTTTTTTTTTGTATTTTCTTTTCTTTATTTCTTCATTGTATGCTAAATCTTTGGGAGTTATTCAGTAATCTCATGTCTTCTCAAATTTTGCATTTAGTCTTAAATAAACAATTAAAACAAATCTGAAAATCTGATACAAAGACTGAAAGACATAAATTGCATTGTAATCCTAAAATATAAAAACTTCATAACAATACTGTATTAAATAAGAAGTAGCGGAAACAAAATTTATTTCAAAGAAACAACATTTACTTCATAATACTGTGCTTAATTACCTAATAATTTAGAAGATCTTAATTGATAATGAGTTACTAATTTACTTTGAACATGAAAATTAGTTTCATTCTTTATTAAAATAGAAGATTTTAGAGCATTAAATTAATATTGTAATATGTTAAGTATTTGATATGTAAGCGATCTTAGTATCAAAATGAAATTATGATTTTATATTAGTTTTTTTTTTTTTTTTTTTTTTTACAATTGTTTAAAAAATAAATACTTACTTTAAGAAATGGCTTTTAGCCGTACTTGGATCACCTACAACACAGACATTTATGTCACCTCTCAAAGTAGTACCTTCTAATGTAACTTTAGGTACACCTCCAAACAGCATTAACAATATACCTCTTTTGACTTCATCATTCCCTATAATAATTTAAAAAACATTCATTTACTAAAATAGTAATAAAACGTTCAATTTTAAACAGTATAACAAAGCAAATAAAAACTTCAAAAAAGATCTAAACTTACAAAACCTCAAGAAGCATCTCAAAAATAAATAAAAAAATAAATAAGTAAATATAATATTAAATACAATTGATTAATTCAACTTCTGAAAGCCAAAATAACTCCTTTTATTTTAAATAACAAGATTTGTGTTAAAAATGTTTCAGTTAAATGGTTTTTACAATGAGCTTTTACTAAATAAGGAAACAATGAATGTATTTTATACATGAGGAGTTTAGCTTGTTCTTGAATATATTATATGGAGATGAAAAATGAGAATATCTAAGGAGCAAATAAGAGATCTTTTATTAAAATTTTAATAAGAATAATTACATAAAAAACAGTAATTACCATGGATAGTTGGAAAAAGACTTGTGATCAGATTATGGTAAAGATTCTTGTCACGACTCATGTCGAACACTTTCTGCCATTCCATTTCAGTCATCTGTTTTTTAATTGCTTCTGCTGTTAATTCTTCTGAATGCATATCTTTGCCACCAAACTAATATTGTTTCATACAAAATTACGAATTAATACCAGCAAGAAATCAATTTCATTTTTTTAATTCACGTATATAAATTATCAGAGCAAATAAATCTCTTTAATGCTGCATTCTACAAGTGAATATTGAAAATTTATCTTCAATTTCCATTTCAAGGAAAAAACAAACAAACTGAGGTCATTTAAAGTATATTTTCATTTAAATAATGATACTTACTCTGGGATTTGTTGGTGTTACAGTACATGCCAAAAATGCCATACGATAATTTAAATCTCTTACTCCTAAGGCTTTTAGACCTCGAACACCTTCACTTTCTGCCTGATTCTTTGAATGCTTTGCTCCAGTTTCTGCTCTAGCTCCTAATTAATAACGATGGTTTTATCACATAACTATTCTTAACTTGTATTTACTTCCTAAAGCATTTGAAAGAAATTAATCTATGATGTTTATAATGACTAAATTAAAGAAAAATGCCATAAGTAGGAATTAAGCTTTAAACAGGTTACAAGCATTTGGAATTACTGATCAAAATTACTCAAAAATAAATATCTTTTGCTTTTTTTTAAAATTATTCTTTTGTAAAAACACTGAAGGATATTACAGTAAAGAAATACCTGGCATTGACAGGCTGCCAACATCTGGAACAACAATTAATGTCCCAATAAAATCGCAACGATCTCCAGCTTGTGCCATTTCAACAGATTCTGCTCGTAGAATAACTTCCACACTACAGCAAAAAAGAATATATAGAATTTCTAAATTCAAAAACAGAGTTTTCTGAAGTTGAACAGAGATGTAACTTAGGCCAATGTACTATTTTTGGAACTCGTTTCCTTCTAAATACCGCATGAGATATTAATATTCATCTTTGTAATTCCTAAAATAAATGTTAGCACATAACTTTTATTTTAGTATATATGTGCTTCCTTTCATAGATTCTGGAAGGAAACTTAAATTGGCACTTTAGCCTTTGAATAATTACTGTATAAGTTCATAACAGTGGCTGAAGTAGTGGAGTAAAGTCATACTGTTTCTGAAACTTTTGACAAACTTGGAAAAAAAAAAATAGTATCTTTAATTCATTAAAAAAATAATAAATGATAAGGAAACTTTCTTCTTTATATCACAATATGATATAAAAAACCAGATAAAATGTAAAACTAGATACCTTCTAGGAATGCTTCCTCTAGGCAATTCTGCCTGAATTTCCTGAATCCTAACTTTTTGAAAATCAACAAATTTCGAGTGGTTCACATCAAGTAAAAATCGGGCTCTATTACTGCAAACTGGATTTCTACATATTGTTGGCTAGAACAAAAAACAAAACAAAAATTAATCATTAAAAAAAAAACTACACTGCATCTTCACAGCAATATAAACTGAACAACTCTGATTTTCTTAAGCCATGCAAATGAAAAGTATTTGTAGGGGATGGGGGAATAACAATATACATATGCAATTTGTTAATGTTAGAATGAGTGTACAAAATATTGGCAGAAGTTTTAATTTAATTCCTGGGAAAAAAAATAATCAAGACACTCAACTTTTAGCAGACAACTGGTAGCAGATTAATTCTTTATCCTTATTTAGAAGCAATGCCAAGAACTTGTGAAAAATACATTAGTCATGATCTGATTAATGCAGTGTTTCTATAAAGAAATTGGTGGAAAAGGAAACCTAAAGGTAGAGTTATTTTTAGAATTATTAGAGGCAACTATGCTGCTGCACTGGAGCAAACTTATTCAATTGGAAGACATCAATTTCTTTCTTCAGACTCATAGATTATCTGTCTACAATAAAACCCTTGTTATATGGTAAGGGATTTTTCTGACCCTAAAAATCATATGATTTCAATAATCCAACAATGAAATTATCAATAAAAACTGGAATGGATATGTAATTAACACCCTAAAAGAAACAGTAAAAACTGCAGTTTGGTGAATCTCTTTGAAATAGAGAAAAAGTTTGAGAGAAAGAGCAAATGCTGTATTTTCTTTATTGAAGTCAGTATCAAAACTTTTGTTTTCCAGATTCCAGATAACTGAGAATGTTTAAGGTTAAAATACACACACTGGCCGAAAAAAATTGAGCACCTTTAAGATATTAATAAAAGTTTATAATTTTTTGGCCAGTAAATATAGTTCAGCAGTGAGGTAAAATGATAACAGAACAGGATTCAACAATAATGCTTTATATGGTGAGCAAGTCAGATCACGCTAATTAAAATGAAAATCTTGAAACAGCCAGAATATTATAAAGAGAAGGGACCTTTAACTGATAAAGAGCATGTTTAGGCACAGTAATACATGGAATAGACTTTTTAATTAGCATTTAATTCTAGCAGTAAGGGAATGAAATGATATGCTTCTACGCAGAATTGCTGAAAGAAAATAAAAATGAAGTTTTGCAATTAAAGATACAGTATTTTAATCATGGGACTGAAAGAAACATGCAAATACAAAATGTTTTCATTAATATGATCTGAACGACGTATATCTTTCCATAATGTAAATGTAAAATAAAAACTCTTCGTTCGTTTTTGATATATATAAACCTGTGAAGAAGGCGATTGGCGTGTAAAAAATCGCCGAAAATTCGGGTTTTTACCATATGTGAATTTATGTGTGAGTTTTTGTTTTCCTTAATATCTGTAATCATTTTAGTTCCAAGAAGATCTTAATATCAAAATTTTAATACCTGAGTATACTTAAATTGCTGCTCAACATTTCTTATCACAGTCTGACAATCCAAACATCTGAAAGTACCAACAGCCAGTTCTGGATGAACAGGATGAGTTCTTACAACTTGACCAGTAATTCTCAGCAAACTGCCTATTTTAGTCGTTGTTAATTCTCTTACTCTATATAAAAAGTGCATTTTTTCTTTAACAAAGTACTTTTAAGAAATTTAAATTTTGTCAAGGGAAATGCAACAAAATTTGATGTAATTTTTATCAAATTGATTTTATAATTCTATAATAAAAGTGCTATTTATACAACTATTAACATTAAAACTTAATCCAAACGCTTTATATTAAATTAAATAGCCGATACTCACTTATGTCTGATTGGAACATCAATAAAACTAACATAATATTCTTTATCTATGTTTATTTCAGCTCGATCTTTAACAAAATTACGAACAGCATTACACAGAAATGGATAGATTCTGAAAATAAAAAAATGAAGAAAAATCATTAACTTTGCAACTGTTATAAACTGTTATGAAAAATCCTATCATAGCGTATTATTCAATTTCAAAACAAAAAAGCATTTTTGGCATAAAGTTTGAAAATACTAATAAATAGTGGAGAATTCTAAAACAGGCATGTCAAACTCATTTTGCACTAAGGGCTACGTAAGCTATTTGCATTAGGCAAAGGGCCGCCTAAAGTTTTCAATATTAAAAAAAATAAGCAAAATAGACACACAAAAAAACAACTGTTATTTTCCAAACAGAAAATATTTTACAGCATTTATTTATATATATATAAAAAAAAAAAAAATAGAAAGTCGGAAAGCACAGTGGTGCCTCAAAGGAAAAATATTACAATGAAAAACTCACTACTGAGAAATTAGTGAGGAAATTCCTGTGCCAGCAGTGTGCAGGCCTCAATGAACTTTTTTAAGTCATAAAATTCAAACTGCGCATTTGAATTATTAATAAATAACAATGGGTGAGACCAAATTATTTACCAAGTGACATCCTGGAACAGCTGTTTCACACTCTTTGGCAATCATCAGCCAGGAGTAGTCACCAGTAAATAAGTCTTCATACTGAGGCTAATATAAATGATCGCCGGAAAGCGCAGTGGTGCATTTTTTGTGTATTTTTTCCTTTGAGGCACCACTGCGCTTTCAGACGATCATTCATATTAGCTTCAGTATGGAGATCTTGTTATTTACTGGTGACTACTCCTGGCTGATGATCACCAAAGAGCGTGAAACAGCTGTTCCAGGATGTCACTTGATAAATAATTTGGTCTCACCCATTGTTATTGACAAAAATAGAAATTATATAAAATTTACAGCAAAATGAAATTTTTATATTATTTTTTGAGGACACTTCGCACTGTTCTCGACAATGAGCTGATGTAATTTTCAAAACTGAAGATAGATGGTGATAAGTTAATCATAACCTTTCAGGAGCTTTGTTATTTATCATTTAAGAAAATAGGTGCTTGCATAAAAATGTGCTCCGAAACATAGCCAATGTACATGTAACAAAAGACAACACTTTGGGAAACCAATTGCTGGTAAGTAAGTGTAAAATTCTGGAATTCCAACTTCCGTATATTTGTGCTTCAACAAAAGGTCACATTGGATTAAATTAATTCCATTTATATCATCAATAATTTCAACATCAATGGACAGAGGTGAAGTAAAAAGACAAAACTGTAATTAACAATTTTTGAAATCAGAAATTCTTCTATTAAACTCCTCTTCAAACAACTTAGCTTGGTGAGTATATTCTGCAAATGTCAAATAAGGTGATTTTATTCTGCAACAGAAATAGGCAATTTTCAGAAATGAGATAAGTTTTCTTTTTCTATTTGCTTTCACCAAAGTAGTAGTTTTTATTTCAAAATGTTAATATTATCAAATAGTGCAGTAACAATGTAATTTTTGTCTTGAAGCTTAAGATTAAATTGACTAAGATGACTTGTAATGCCAATAGAGAAAACCAGGTCTTTTATCCACTGTCCATCTTTTAACTCGGCGCACTCATACTTTTTGTTTCCAAGAAAATTATGATTTTGTCCAGCAATTCGAAGAATCATTTTAAGACTTATGACTTGAAAGCCATCAAACTTCCGTATAATAGGGTAGATCGAGATATTCACTTCCTGTCTTTCAGAAGTGAAGCAAATTGTCGATGATTAAATCCATGTTCTGAAATAAAATTTACAATTTTAGTGACAGTTTTTAGCACATATTTAAAACTTTGGAACATAATGCCACATAACCTATATTACTAAAATCTTTTATTTCTCTGTCTGTCCGGCGCAATTGTTGTGATTTGTGAAAATAGAAATAATTTCTGCAAGTTTGCTACGGGAATCGAACCTGCAACCTTCTGATCCGAAGTTAGATGTATTATCCATTAGGCCACAGGGACTACATTCTAATCTCTATAGAAAATAAAAATATGTCATAGACGCACTCGCTAGTTCTAAAAGCAGTCGTGGGTTTGGAGAATCCACTTTTATCGGGTAGTTGTGAGAAAGCAGTCGCACGTAGGGAGAATCCACTTTTCCCCGGTTGCCAGTAATACAATAACAATGTTCAAAATAATTATTACCACATTCATTACATATTACTTTTAGTTTTGCAACAACTCCCTTGATAATAGCCATCGTGGTAGATGCACTTAATCAGTTGTAAGACAACCCAACTTTTCCAATTTATATTTATTAAGAACTTCCATGAGTGCAGCAAAAATATCAATTCCAGTGATTGTATCATGCATAGGAATAATTTCCAACAGCTCTAAGTCAGTTTTCAGATTATATCCATGAATAAAAATGACTAGCTGACTGAGATCTCAAATGTCTGCATTTTCATCAATTCGAATAAAGTAGGCCTCAATTGTTGATATTGTTAAACTTAACTGATGATTCCTCAAATTATCAGCTATTTTGTCGATTCTGCTACCAACAGTATTTCTATTCAGGAAAACATTTCTATTCTATTTATATCAAGGCAAAAATTATCAGCCTGCCCTTCTACTTAGATCTAATTACATTTTGGAATACACAGTATCATTTTATAGGCAACTTTATACAAGGGCCAAAACATTGAAACAGAAATAATTTAGAAGAGACTGTACTGATCAATATCAAACTATATTTTGAGAGTTAAATGTAATTATCCAGCCCTGATTGGATTTTGGTGATTGTAATCTCTGTTTGTAGGCACTTAACAATAAAGGTCAAATACCATGCCCTTAAGGAACAAAATGTACTGATCTACATCAATTTTCATATTTAACCTGTCTAGATTTCATTAAATTTTTATGATTATATATCTTTTTTAAGGTCCTAGAAGCATGCTCTTTTGTAGCTCAACTAATAATACTATCATGTAAATTAATTGGTTTCAAAGCATGTTTACAGTCTGATTTACAGAGAGGAAACTTTAATGTGCATATATTATAACAACAAAAGGGTGATTTGTAAAATATTTTACAGAACCTCTATTTTCATGCTATATTATATGCACATTAAACTTTCCTATTTATGACTCTTTATCTTTGTGTTGTTTTGTTTTACATTATGCAAAGAGCATTTAGCAGGACAAGGTTTATATGCTGTACTGGTTACAGTTAATTTTTTTTATTCTTGTATGCTTTTATGGGACCTCACTTGCAGAAGGAGGAGAGATTCATAGCCTTCCGTGCTTTCTATTGCTTATCATTAATGTGTAAATTTGCTTGATGAGACCTAAGAAGGACAGAACAGCTGTCATCCATTCCCTTCGATGACAGCTCAAAGCATGAAAGCAAATGACTGCATTTTACAAATCCCTCCTTTTTCATTCTACAGCATGGGGATAGACTATTAGATTTCAGCTTATCTACCTTACTGATAAGACCTATTTTATTTTCTAAGCTATTTCCAGTTTCTTAGAATGGAAAGTCATGCAACGGTTCCATAGTTGCAATTTATTAATTACAACAAACAGCGTTAGAGTTAACTTCCTCTAGATATCTTCCAAACCTTGCTTACTTACCCATTCTCCAAACTGATGATAACTCGGTATTTGTAATTTCTTTGATCTTACATTGATTTATGAGTTAAATAAGCTTTACATAGTTAACAACTCACCTGTAATATTCTTCCACAATAGTTGTTGCAAGATTTTGATTATATTTTTCAAGGTCTTCAAAACTGACTTGTAGAGTGTTTCTTTCAGGCTTGACTAACTCCTTTGCTTCTTCCAAATATTTTAATTCATTTTCAACTGTCCATCTAAATTACAAATGAGAAATTATCACACGTGCGTGCGCACACAAACAAACAAACACACACATATAATGTGTCTGCTATTCATTAAAATTTACCTTATACTAAAAATAAATAAATAAATCAAAAAATCCTTATCTGCTTCAACTATTTTACTATTCTATGCACAAAATATCAAGTATTTTACTAAGTTATCTTGTTTTATGACATGATTAAATATTCATTAACAAATGTTCCTAATGAGTGCATAACTTTAATTGGGATTTTTTTTTATTCTTGGAAAAGATAAAAGAAAAAAACAAAACTTTTTTTATCAATGTTCAAAATAATCTTTTTCAATTTTATTAAGTAAAATCAAAATTAAAAACTTCAGCTATATTTTTCCATCTGATTACTGTTTCATTCACTTTTCAGCAATATACTGAAGTTGACATATTTCTCCGAAGCTTAATACGTTAAGTTTTTACAAATTATGATCATTATTTACAAATCAACCGAACAAAATAAACCAACTTAAAACTTGGGAAATGAAATTAGAAAAAAAGAAATAAAAATTTTGACTCAAAACTCCAGAAATGTAATTGTGTCAATTCTGAAAAAAACTACCAATTCCATTACTTTGACTATACCCTTGCTTAAAACTAAGACTTTTCTTTTTAATTCTTCTAGAAAATAATGAATTTAAAGTAATAACTAATTTTATGTGCCTAATAATTCAACGAAATGGTAACTAAGGAAGGCACAAAGGAACCAAAAAAGATTTCACACCTCGAGCTGTCACTGGGGAGAGGTTGGGATGACCGTTTCGTCCTCTTTAGGACTCATCAGCCAGCCAAACTCCACCAATGACAGGCTCAGAAGGGGCGACTCGGAAATTTGCTACTTCTATAGTATTTTTTCTGTTTTTTATTTTACCAAGCTAGTAGATTAAATATGTTGTGTAATGTTTATATGTTTAATCGCTTTCTCTTAAATATTGTAGATTAAGAGGAAAAAAAAAGTAAAATATACTAGTTTGCACTGACATATTCCTTCAGTATATGAGTCTGAAACCTTAACCATCAAGCTATAGCTGACAACTGAAATGAGATGGTTGCATTTCTAACATTTAAGCTAATAGCGGAAATCCAATGAAAACAATGCCAAATATCTCGAACTTCAGGAGGGGTGGTGGTCCTGAAAATGCCCTAATCCTATGTTATTTGGGCCTCTGAACACGATGGTGAAAACCATTTGTCGATCAGACCTTCTGTTCGCGAGTTATTAGGGGTGGACAGACAGATAGGGCAACGCTACAGATATCGAATTTGGTTGCTAAAAAAATCATGTGATCAATACAAATTAATATTAAAATCTTATTTTCCAACCCGAAATCAAGGGAAAAGTTTCCTTCAACAAAGTTTGCTTATTTGTAAAAGTTTGTAAAAACACGTCTTCCCTCAGTTGATTCTTGAGAAGTGTATGAAATGCACCAAATTCCTCCCTTTTTCTAAAATCGGATGTATCCAAAACCTTCTTTTCCTTTTGAGTTTTCTATACATGTAAAACGCAATGATAATCTTTTTCTTATAAGGATTCATGACGTCTGCAGCTTGGCACAGAAAAACCACAACTGAGCTGTCTCGCTGCTGTCTCGTCCGGTGGCTTGCTGTGTACAAGCTCACATGTTTTTTCTACGGCGCAGCTAACACGCTGTACCGTTAAGAAACCGTGCCGTGAACAAGAGGCCAAAGGGTGCAAAACTGTATAGAGAACATACATACAGACTTTGACTTTTATAATTATATGTTTACATTTTATATTTATGTATATATAGGTGAATGTACAAAATAAAATTTGATGGGATGAGGGTTTTTCTAAACCTGGTGAAATATATATCTAACTATATAAAAAGACAAGACCAGACTCACTCATTCACTGACTGACAGATCAATGCCCAGCCCAAACCGTTGGACCTAGAAAGCTGAAATTTTGCACAGAGGTTCCTTTATGTTGTACACAAGGATTTTGCGAATTCCAACGGGTTCGGGAATAACGAGGACTTTTTGTCGCTTTTAACATTCTCATTTCCATAACTATACTTAGTTGAGACTTCAAATTTGGCATGTAGGTAGGTAATTATAATCACTAAAACCTTTTTTCAGGATTTTTCGAAATTCCCAGGGGTTCGTGAATAACGAGGGTTTATTTTCGCTTGAAAGTTTTCTTATTTCCATAATTACTTCTGTAACGATAATTAGTAGAGACTTCAAAGTTGGCATATAGGTAGGTAAGTATAATCACTAAAACCCGTTTTCAGGATGTTTCGAAATTCCCACGGGATAGGATAAAAACCCTTGCTTTAAGATATAAAGCTGAAAGTTTGCTTCCGTTACTATTGTTGTGTTTTAGGAGTTATCTTGACAATGAGTACTACATGTATATTGTTATGCAACAAGTGGAGCCAACAGATTGTTCTGCACAATAGTGCTACATATGCAACCGGTGGCGACAATGGGAAATATTAAAATAGTGTTGTGCATAATAGCGGGGTTTTCGGGTTAGATATAGATTTGTAAATGATCAGATGAGTGTAGATATAGATTTGTAAATGGTCAGATGAGTTTTTACGAACTAGAAAGGTTTGAAGTGATAGGGTTATGACGTTACAACATTCAAATAACCATTCAATTGTATTTTGTAACCCGAGCGAAGAACGGGTCGGTTTGCTAGTATATATATACCGTATATGCTCCAATAGAGGCCCCCGGGGTTCATTTGTAAAACTAGCCTCGGCTCCCAGCGCTTAATAGAGACCGGCCATTATTAACAAAAACCTTCAGAACGCAATATTTTTACACATAAATACCGGCTAATATTACAAACAGCTACTTTATTTGAATTTCACATGCTTCATAAGACTGTTAAAGAAAAATGGCAATGTCTTTCTGTATCTTTCGCTGCTATTCTGAATCCGCAATGACGGGCGGCTGCCTTACCGGAGGTTTCTTTCGCGTATTCTGTGCGAAACTTAAAGGCAATGTCAAATGGCCGTTTCGGCGGCATTTTGTAGGGCAATGTACCGTCAGATATTACGCACAACTATAAAGATATGGACGCTTACACTAGTACCGATAGGCAAATATCAAAGACCCGGCTACTAATGGCCGTGTCCCCTTTGCAGCCCGGCACTTATTAGAGACTGGCGACAATAAGAGCCTCGGCGTTTATTGGAGCATATACGGTATATATATACCGGGTGATCAGAAATAACAGGAGGTATTCGGAGCCCTGTAGCGTATTATGTACTGGACGAAATAGAACAAAATTTGGCTACCATACACATTAAAGTATGCGGTTTCGATTTGTCAAGAAAAAAAAATAGTACCAAACAATGCCGATAGGGGAAATTCTGGCGCTGCAAGCGCATAATGCGTGAAAAAAGAATACCTAACTGCCAATGGAAACAGTAAATAACAACACACCAAATACCAATGAAAAACGTTTATTATAGCAACCTATAAATTTGGCTCAAGGTGACCACCAGCCTAATGTTCCATTAATTGCTTGCGGTACATGAGGTTTTCGACGGTGGCTCGCAGCATATCGGTAGGGACCCTATTTTGTGGTAATAACGATATCCGCAAAATTTTTTATTAAAGGTTGTATTTTTGCTTTTCATGGAGCAAATCGCATAAATCAGTAATTTTAAAGGCGAGATGAGATTATTAGTACGGAATCACGAAATAAAAACGAAATAACAGTGGGGAACCATTAAAAACATGCAAAATAAAAGCTAAATGAATGTGAAATCGTCAAAAAACGCTAAAAGGATAAATAAAATAAAATAAAAACACTTTCGTTCGTTTGTTTGAGGTTTTAGTTGCTTTAAACAACAGAGGGAGGACCAGTACGCACGCATGTACCAAGTTAGCGTCGTCACCCGGCGTTTGTGTTTCGTATTATTTTGCGGTGTACGAAATTTAATATCTCAAGTTTTTTGTTTTTTAATATTTAATTTAATGAAAAATTATAGCTTATTTGTGGAAATGTAGAAATCTAATATGATAAAATAAATGCGAAATAGTCACCGCTATGGAGTCTTTTATTTTACCGCTATGAACAGTTTTATTTCACCATAAAATAGGGTCCCTACATATCGGCAATTATTCGTCTGACATGTAACGTTATTTGATCTTTTAAGGTAGGAATGTCAGGAACATGTCCTTGATACATAATGCTTTTCAGGTAGCCCCACAACCAGAAATCGCAAGGATTCAGATCAGGGGACTTCGGAGGCCAATTCATGGAAAATGCGCGACTAATTACTCAAGCGTCTGTAAAATGTTGACTCAGGACATCCTTCACCCGACGTACGATATGCGGTGGTGCACCATCTTGCATGAAAATGGTAGAATCGATACAATTTCTTTGCTGCAGTTGAGGTATCAAAAAGTTCTCGAGTATATCAGCATACCTGTCAGAATTGCAGAACAAGTCACTAGTCCATTTCTACCAACTTCTTCATAAAAGTATGGGCCGATGATAAAAGAAGCAGTGAACCCACACCAAACTGACTTTCGGCAAATGTAAGGGGATCTCTTGACCATCGTGTAGATTTGTATCAGCCCAAATACGGCAGTTGTGTGTGTTGATATCACCGTGCACATGGAAGTGAACTTCATCGCTCCATAATATCCGCCACGGCCACTCGTCATCCACTTCCAATCGAGTCAAAAATCTCAAAGCAAACTCTAATCGAGTATTTCTGTCCCCTGGGAGCAATTCTTGAGTGGCTGTTAACTTATACGGATAAAATTTCAGGATCTTACGCAATATCTTCTGCACAGTCAACAATGGGATATCTGTTTGTCGTGATATTAAACATGCACTGCTGGTACCCTGCTTATTAGCTATCGCCTGATCCTGAACGACAGTTGCAACTTAGTTATGGTCATTGGTCCTCTACGTAACTGTTTTAACCACCGGTATTCATGAAGAGCAGCATTGGCATTTTCATCCTGCTGATAAAATAGCTCGATTAATAAGGCACGATCACGTAGTGACAATGCCATCGACGGGCGACTTCTTGCAGAATGACTAGAATTCCCGCAACCCTTCCTTTTATCCTTGATATCGTGTCACAAAGTACCTGTATAAGCAAATTTTATGATGCATTTTTCGACCGCAGCGCCAGAATTTCCCCTCTCGGCGTTGTTTGGTACTAATTTTGTTCTATTTCGTCCAGTACATAATATGCTACAGGGCTCCGAACACCTCTAGTTATTTCTTGATCACACGGTGTATATATATATACATATATATATATATATATATATATATATATATATATATATTATATAAAATAAAGAGCCTGTAAGCTCTTTTTCTTGGGAACCACATGAGATACAGAGGTAAATACAATACACATACAAAATCTTAGATAAGATAGAAAATAAATTGAAAATAAGTGAAAACAAAGGAAACATAGATATAGCTCACAGAATTGCTAGCAGGAATACAAGCAAACCACCCCCAATAATTGTGAAATTCAAAGACAGAAGAACACAAGCTGAATGGCTAGAGAAAAGAAAAAAAATCCAGAATCAGCAACAGTGACATTTTTAACGATAATGACCACAGTCCCGTCTTTATCAATGAAAATCTGTCACAGAACATCAAAACCCTGCTATGGAAAACCAAGGTGAAAGCCAAAGAAAAAAAATATAAATTCATTTGGACAAAATCGGGAAAAATCCTAACAAGAAAGGAAGACAGCAGTAACATTATCACGATAAAGGGAGAAGAGGACTTGGAAAAAATCATTTAATTTATCTGGGTTAAAAAAAATAAAATAATAATAATTCTTATATCTTAAATGGATTCAATAGATGTCAAAGAAAAAGGTATTACAGAACCTAAAACAATAATAATCAAAAATCAAAAAAAATGGCAAAACTTTATCGTAAGAATAGAGAAAAAAAAAACCGAATACTACTAATCCATTCAGAATCCTTCATCTTAATATTAGGTCCTTAAGAACTAATTGGAATTTATTCTTATGCAAAATAAATTAAAAATCAAATGTATAATTTGTAACAAGCTATTAAAATTAGAAGAATTAAGATGTCTGAGTTGCGGCGCCGAACAACACGTGAACTGCGCCACAGAAAGTGAATTATCAGACTATGGAACTCCATCAAAAAGAAAACAATGGAAGTGCGCGAAATGCAATAAAATAACTGTGAGAAACAAAAAAATAGAAAACGGCTCCAAATTAGAAGAAGAAAAAATACAGTCGAATCATGCTTCAAGTCAAAAAACACCAGCTCTCCCTATAGACAAAATAGACCTACCCAACACGTTTCAAGATCAGGATTTGAGTCAGACAATTTTGAATGAAATTGTAGAAATTAGGAAATCAATTGATTTCGTAAGTAAGCAGTATGAAGACATCTTAAGCAAATTACAAAATTATCAAGATAATCAAAAGAGCATAATGGAAAACATGAAAGTTATTGAAAATGATAAAAACCGTCAAAATGAAAAAATATTGCAATTACAAGAAACAGTTCAAAAATTGGAATTACAACAAAGGAAAAATAACATAGAAATTGTTGGAGTAGAAGAAAAAGAAAACGAAAATTTAAATGAATTAATACAAGTCATTGGAGAAGCACTTAACATACGAAACCCCTCAGACAAAATAGATGTAGCTCATAGATATGGCAAAACAAATACTAACAAATCCAGACCAATCATAGTAAAATTCATTAACAGAAAAGATAGAGACTTCTGGCTTACACAGTACAAACAAAACAGAAATTTAACAAATATGAAAATCTTTAACAACAATAATAAGAACAAAATATACATAAATGAAAACTTAACTAAAAATCTAAAAAACCTGTTATGGAAAACAAAAATGGAAGCTAAATCAAGAAATTACAAATTTGTTTGGGTAAAGAATCACAAAATCCTAATAAGAAAAAGCGAAAACACAAGAATTATAAATATTAAATGTGAAGAGGATTTTGAAAGAATGTAAAAAAAACAAAACAAAAAAAACAAAAAACAAAACAAACAAACAATGATGATGGATAGTTATAACCAAGTAGAATTAGGTAAACTAAATATTATAGAGAATATAAGCACATGGAACCCTAAACATAATAATAATAATATTCTCTTCTTAAATATAAGAAGTTTAAGGTCCAACTTTGCATATCTAATGGCTAATATAGATAAAAAAATAACATATATAGATATAATAATATTGGTAGAGGTGAATATAAAGGAGGAGGAAGCCTTTTTATACAATATAAAAGGGTTTAAAAAAGAACAAAAATTAAGAATAAATTCTAGAGGAGGAGGCATAATGATATGGTATAGGGAAAAATATAATATCCTAACAAAAAATGAAGATAGTATAACACACGAAAATTTAATTTGTACTTTTAAAAAAAATTCACTACTATCAAAAGAATTAATAATATATATAATATACAAACCTCCACTAACGAACAAAAATAAATTTATAAAAGAAATAAAAGAAAATATAAATCTCATACAAGAAAATGGAAAAAAAAATCTAATATGTATAGGTGACACAAACATAAATATAGATGAAAAAATTAATAACAAAATAAGTATAGAATATAAAAACATGTTTTATAATCTTGGATATTTAAATCATGTATACAAAACAACAAGATCTGTAAAAACCACTAAATCAAGTACTAACACATGTATTGATCACTGCTTCTCGAATGCAGAAGATATTGATATCAACGCAAATATAATACAATGGGACATATCTGACCACTATGGAATCCTACTTGAAATAGAAAAGAAAGAATTGCAAATAAAACAAACGGAAAAAAAAATAATAAAGAGAAAAATAATGTAAAAATAGATATAGAGAAACTAAACAAAGAACTGAAAACTTTAATAGAAGAAATAATAAAGAAAAATGAAGAAAATCCAAATAAAATAATAAAAAAAGCAAAATATAAAATAAAAAGAGAAACAATAAAAGAAAATAGTAGAAAGGATATATATGAGACAGATAATACGGAATACAAAAAAAATTGGATGAACCCACAGTTGATGAAACAGATTCAAGAAAAAAATAACTTATATAAGAGATACATAAAAAATAAAAACAACACAAAATTGGAAATAGAATATAAGAAAAAAAGAAATTGGTTAAAAAATCAAATTAAAAAACAAAAAAATAAATACTTTAGAAAATTGATTAAAGATGATCCTAACGCCAATATAAATGTGTGGAAAATTATAAATAATGATATAATAAGAAAACAGAAAAAAAATAATGAAACAAAAGAATTGAAAGTATTGTTAGAAAATTATGATATCAAAAAATTATTTTGTAAATTGAGTAAAATTTTTACTCAAAATGTTTATGAAAGTAATGAAGAATTAGAGAAGATAAGAAAAATGGAAAATGAAGAACAGGAATTTGAAAAAAACTCAATGGTTTTAATGTTGCCAAATAGAAAAGATATAATTGAAATAATAAACAATCAAAAAAAAAAAATCATTCATATGGTCCAGATGGAATAAAATTATTTGATATAAACAGTATAAAAGAAACAATATCTATCTTTCTCGAAATACTTTTTCAAAAAATTTATAAATCAGGTACATACCCAAATGCATGGAAAATAACATATACAATACCAATATATAAGGGAGGAAGTTCCAGTAATCTAAATAACTACAGACCTATTTCACTAATATCAAATATTTCTAAAATATTAGAAAGTTATTTAGCAAAAAGTATTTATGACTACGTAAGTAAAAGGAAGCTATTAAATCAAAATCAGTATGCCTATCAAAGAAATAAAGGAACAATAAATTTATTGAATCATGTTAATGAAAATATAAACAAATCATTAAACAATGGTGAAATAATATACATAGCATTTATTGACTTTAGTAGGGCATTTGATTCTATAGATCATAAAATTTTATTACAAAAAATTAAACAAATGGGAATAAGAGGGAACATATATGAAGTGATAGAAAATTATCTGAGAAATAGAAAATTTAGAATTAAAATTGTAAATAATGTAAGTAAACTATTTAACTCCAAAAGAGGAATTCCACAAGGCTCAAACTTAAGCCGTGCGAACACCACGCAACATTCCTGCAACTTAGTTGCGCAATTTTGACGTCACGAGTGATTTTGACGTCACGAGTTGCAATTTCTTTGCAACTTTTGTCACCGAAGTCGAGTTGCATGGACACCTGCAATTCCGCTGCAACTCAAAAAATTGCATCGAATTCCCCAATCACAGGGCAGCATTGGAACACGTCAGTTGTGAAACCACGCCCATGAAAAAAATGGCGTCGAAAATGTTATCTGTCGATTCGTTTTGAAGACAGGCTCATACGCAATTAATATCAGAGTATTGCGAGTTTCTTTCACGCAGAAATAAAGGTTATACTGAAATGCAGTAATTGTATGCGGCAGAATTTATCAGAGAGGTTTCAAAACCTCGATTTTTTCGGATTTTCCACATCGCGTTTGGCAAACGCGAAGGCTGCTGACGCAGAATGCAAAAGTTATGACGTCATTGTTTCCAGGGGAGCATGGTTTCTTATTGGCTGTTGGTCATTCGTTGCTTTTGATTCGAAATAATAACATGAAATTAAATTTCATAGCGGCTAATAATTTAAAAAAAATATTTATCATATGTTACAAATCATTTACTGTTATATTATGTTTGAAACGACATAACCGAATTTTGTTTGACGTCACACGTGATGTATTTAAAATCTATGTTGTCATGGGTCGGTTGCATTTTCGAGTTGCATCGTGTTCGCGCTTGACAAACGTTTATATCAACTTGTGACGTCAAAATTGCGCAACTAAGTTGCAGGAATGTTGCGTGGTGTTCGCACGGCTTTAGGTCCTCTCTTATTTAATATTTACATAAACTCAATATGCAAAAATATAAAAAATTCAGAGGTCTTTCTATACGCTGATGACGTAATATTAATAACAACAGACAAAAACCAACTTCAAGCCCAAGATAATATACAAAAAGATCTAAATAATATAAATAAATGGTCATTTAAAAATAAAATGAAAGTAAATGGAGAAAAAACAAAAATAATGATAATCAAAAACAAAAATAAGAAAATAAATAATGTAATTATTAATCTACATAAAATAGAATGTCCAAATATAGAACAGAATAATAATATCTTAATGAAAGATTGTAACTGCAAAAGAATAGAAATTGTCTCGACTTATAAATATTTAGGAATTAATATAGATAACAAATTCTGCTGGAATGAACAGTATGGTTATGTGATAAGGAAGCTGAGCTCATATGCTTTTCTCTTTTATCACATTAGAGATGCTATTCCGTTTAAACAAAAGATCATTGTATACAAATCCCTTGTAGACTCAATCTTGGATTATGGGTTGGAATGTTGGATAAATATGAACAAACAACAAATAGAAAATATCAATAAGAAAATATTAAAAATATTTAATAATGTTTATAAAAATTATAAATACAAATCAAAAAATGAACAATTAAGGATAAGAAAAAAATATAAAATATTAAAAATAAACGAAAAATTTATATATAAAACAATAATTAAAAACTATTTTGATGTGGAAAGAGAAATAAATTACCAACAAGGAGTATTAAAGACTAGATGTAATTGGAATAAAATATTTAAAATAGAAAGAATTAAAAATAATTATGGATATCGATTAGATAATTATGTAAAATATAAAATATTTAAGCAAATAGATCCTAATAAAAAAAATAATGTAACTTTTAAGCAAATAAAACAAAATATAATTTCAGATGTGATAGATGGAAAAATTAAGTATTAATTAATAACTTTAAAAAAAAATAATAATATTAAAATGCTCAATTCCTATAACACAGGTATACCGCTTATAAGTATACCTAATAAGATTGATAAACATTAAAAAAAAAAAAAAATAAATAAATAAATATATTGAAGCATTTACAAGTAATAATATTAACTGAAGTTAACATTAAAGAAAATGAAACTCAAATTTATCAACTTACCAATTTTAATCAAATAGTCGAATTAAGAAGCAAAAAAAGAGGTGGAGGAATAATAATATATTATAAAAATAATCTATCTATTAACACAAATAAAATTATAACCAATCATTGTGAAAATATTTATATCAATATACATGATGAAACTAAAAATAGCAAAATTAATATTCTAGCAATATACAGACCACCTTCCCCAAAGAAAAAGCTATTTTTAGAAGAAATCAATAACATCCTAAAAAATATAACAAATAGAAACAGTACTACCATCATAATAGGTGATATCAATATTGATATATTACAAAAAATAAAAACCTAACTATGCAAAAATACATAAAAGTTCTGCTCAGCCATGGTTTTAAAAACTGTATATATGGAATCACAAGACAACAAGAAAGTAAATATCACAAGTCAAAATCCTGCATTGATCATATATTCATTAACAACTATGAAACCAACACTAAAGGAATAATTTGTAAAGAACACATTTCAGGACCATTACATAACAGCCTTAGAAATAAACAGTTGCCCTCTTAACACTAATATAGAAAAAAGCAACGATATTCCACAACATATAACAATTTTTGATAGTAATTTATTAGAAAGCAACATTAAGAAAGTCCTCAGTGCAATTGAAAACAAAAATATTACTAATCCAAACACACTTTACTCCGAAATTCTAAATAGTATCAATAACTCCAAATACAATAAAAAAATTCACATAGAGAAACCCAAAAACAATAACAGATTTCAGAAACCATGGATAACAGAAGAACTAATAAATGAAATAAATAAAAGAGACAAGCTATACAGAAAACATAAAAATAATTTAACAAATAAGATACACTACAACAACTATAAAACAATGCGAAATAAAGTAAACAAAATGATAGAATTAAGAAAAAAACAATACTACTACAAAAAACTCAACTCCGTAACAAATGTAGCTAAAAATATTTGGTTGGAATTAAATGACATAATTGGGAAAATAAATGTAATATAACTATTTTAACTAATATAAACACAAACAACAATAATTCAATGAAATTGGAAGAGCCATTAATCAGCGAGATTCAGGATATAATAACTAATTTAAAAAACTTAAAATCTATAGGAAATGACAAAATCCCAACTTCAGTTATTAAAAAAAAACAAAGAATCCTTCTCAATCATCATTTCATTATTAATTAACAGCATGATAAGGACACAGATTTTCCCAGATGCATTAAAAATAGCAAAGATAACACCAGTGTACAAAAGTAATGATATTTATGACATATCAAACTATAGACCCATATCAGTACAACCAATACTCAGTAAAATCATCGAAAATTATCTAGTAAATAAAATTAATATTTATTTAACAAAATTTAAAATTATTAACCAGAATCAATATGCTTATCAAAAAAATAAGAGTACAACGACACTATTAGAGACACTAAATGAAAATCTAAATAAAAATAACTTCTCAATCTTACTGTCAATAGATCTCACCAAAGCTTTTGACATGATCAACCATGACATCTTAATCAAAAAATTAGAAAAAATTGGAATAAGGGGCCTTGTGTTAAACATAATTAGGAACTACCTCACAGACAGAAAAATCACCGTGAATATCAACAACACCTCAAGTTACAAATTAAAGATAAACACAGGCGTACCACAAGGATCCATCCTAGGTCCTACTCTGTTTGTTATTTACATTAATGATATAGTAAACTACATAAAACACTCACAAATTTTTATATACGCAGATGACCTAATACTACTAAAACATGGTAAAAATGCAAATATAGCTAACAAGGAAATACAAGAAGATTTCAACAATATACAATTCTGGATACACGATAATAAATTACTGATTAATGAAAAAAAGACAAATATTCTTATGATACATACAAAAAACAGAAAACCCAATTATCAGCCGAATGTGCACTTTCATACACATGATTGTTTACACAATAGGGCAACTAATTGTAACAACTGTCCAAAAATAATGACTGTAAAAACCCTAAAATATCTGGGTATTACAATAAGCAATACATTCACCTGGGACCTCCAAATCAAAGAAATTTATAAAAAATTAAATACAATGACGTTTATCTTTTATCATGCAAGATATATATTACCAATTAAATATAAAATGATTTTGTATTATGCATTCTTCGACTCCTATCTAAATTATGCAAATACCATCCGGACAAGGACATCAAAAAAGAATCTCAAACTCCTAAACGGTCAACAAAAAAAAATTCTAAAATTAATTTTCAATAGCAAAAAACATATTAATAACCATAAAAACAAACATTTATTGGAAAAATACAAAATACTCACGCCTTATCAAAAAGCCCAATATTATTTAATAGTAAAGAATTACTATAGCTTGATTTACAAATGGAAAAATATCAGAAAAAATGATTATCAGTTAAGAGATCACAATACAGTAAAATTAGAATATCCAAAAATTAACAACAACTATGGAAAAATGCATTATTTACATATTTTGGAAAAAACCATCAACAAGATTGGCATTAACAAAATTAGATCGTTTACAAAAATTTCCGAACTAAAAAAATTCCTAATAAAATGGTTTATTAACAATAGTGAAAAAATTTGAAAAAAAAAAAAATCAATTTTCATAAATAGGCATCCATTAAAATTTCTAATGCTATACTGACTGCACCACAGAAAGTAGCAATTTTAATGTAAATTTCATAGATAAGAATAAACAAATATATCTGTATGAATTTCTTATTTATGTAAATACAAATTAAGGAAATCTATTTTACATATACTGTACAACCGTTTCTACACATTTTGTAAATCCTTTGTACAAACTTTATGCATTTTTTTATACATCTCTGTACCTCATGTAATCTATATCTCACTTTATAATTTATACGTATTTGAATGTATGTGTATGTAGATGTATATGTATGAGTGTGTGTATGTATGTATATGTGTAGATTTATATGTATATGTATGTGTATGAGTGTGTGCATGTATGTATATATATGTACACTATTATTATATTTGAACTACTGTATATATACATATATCATCTCTATTTAGACAATCTTTTTTAATAATATATTATTATTATTATTATTTTGTTAGTTTGTTTTGTTTCATTCATATAGATATAAGTATATCTAATAAAAATAACTGTAGCACCTGTTGATAGGAGTCTTGAGCTCCTAATGGGACTCTAATGTAATTCAAATGTAGATTTAAATAAAAAAAAAAATGTGGTATCAATTAAAGATCCTGATATGCGAGCAAGCATTAGAATTTTGAATTTTGTTATAATAAAAAAATTCATAAAAAATTGAAACCTCCTTGATCTTTGTTATTGCATCCTCCTATAACTAGCAAGTGTTTAAATCCATTCGCATAGAAAATCTACAGTTGGAAATATAGTTATTAGGATAACTATATTTCCAACTATAGATTTTCTACGGGTTCTACCAGTTGTTCAATATTTCAGCTCAATGCTCTGAGTTCTTCAGGAGACTTCTGAGAATTACATTAAAAGAATGTTTTGAAGTAGATGATGTTGGAGGCTTTCTTGTCCAAGACAATAAATAAATGAGTAGAAATGTGAAGGATTTTTTTTTTTTTTTTTTGCAGGGTTTGTCAAATGTTATTATATGACAGTGTTTGGATTTATGAATAAGGAATAATATTTGTCCATAATTCTAATATGATATATTGGAGAGGAAATGAGTTTATAAGTATTTAAGTTGTATTTTTTTGTTACAAACTATCATTTTGTTGGCCTTGATAAGTTTTCATCCTACTGTATTATATACCTGAATGATTACTTACTCTTCTAAAAAATCTTGAAATAGTTTTTGACATCGATCTCCAATATCATCTTTTACAAAATTGTTTCCCGTCTGTAAATCGGCAACATCCATGTCTCTTTATGCTTTAAATCTGGAGTCAAATTAATTTGAAGCTAGAATTAAAGAAAGAAATAAAAATAAAAATTCTGATCTTGAAAAGAATACGTCATTTTCAATTAAAAAATTATTTACTAGCAGTATTACCTTTAATTCCTTATTCTATTTATTTTTTATTTACACGGCTATTTTATTTGTTTAAAATGTAATCAGAGACAACTGTAATTTTGATTTTATGAAGAAAAAAAAAATATATCATAAATATAGGATTGTACATATTTTCCGTGTACAGGAACATCAAGGTAAAAAAGTATTAAATACGCCAAATAATTAATTCTTAGGATTATGCGCGATGTCTTTTATTATTATAATTATTATTATTATTCATGTAAGCAGTGATAATATTAAATTTGTGCAACATCTTTGAGTCTTCTTAAAGAGAAATGTCCCGGTTTCTCAAGTTACAAAATCTGGCAACCCTACAAAAATACATTTTTTATACAAAACATTTATGCCATTCCTGTAATTTATTTATTTCAAATTTCCTGACAACAGTGCTCACGTTAAATTTCAATAAGATTAATAGTGCTTTTCTTATTCTAATAATACATATTCAATAATATAAAGGTCATTAATGGCCGCTACTAACAAAAGCAGCAACAGGCAACAAAGAAAACACAACGAAATATAATAAGAAATAATCCATCCAAACCGAAAATTAGCAGAATTAAAGAGTTCATTTAAAACCCTTTACAAATTTCATAAAACATACATAATCAAATAGAAATACATGCATAGGAATTACTCTACACAACAATTATATAGTCATCCAGTTATCTCAACCTCGATAGTTTTAAGAAAATTAATTAAAAAAAAAATATCAGCAAAACGGTACGAATCAAACATTAAAACGGTTGAATACTGCTAAAATAATCGGATAAGAAGGTGAGTAATTTAATTTCTCATCTATGCAATATTAAACAGTTACCGAAATTTAGATAAAAGTTTCTCCTACCTGTTGTCTCTACTATTATCATTCCCGCCAAATTTAACGTGACGTCACAGAGGATATGACGAACACAACCGGAACTCACTTATAGATAGACTCATTTAAGATCCTTTTGAAGCAAACAAAAAAGGGCTTTCCACCATTTTATAAAAAGGCAAATGAGTAATTGTTGTTTCAGATAATAATAAATTCGTTTATGGAGAAGTGCTAAACAGTAGCCCTCTATTCTGCAATAATAAGAAAAAGTTTCAAGGTCAAATAACACTGGTCTTGATCAAAATCAGTGGTTTGTCGGTGGCTACTTAAAAAAAAAAATCTATCTTTTTGCTGTGAGATACGTATTTCTTCTCTCGATAAATCATGGAAAAATGCATTTATAAGCATCCATTAAGGAAGTCGTTCATGTCGTGCATTTTCTTTCATCATCTTTTAAAAGGTGAAAACCCAATGGGCAGAGTCAACACATATATAGTGGTCATTGTAGTTTTCAAAAGATTTTCTGAAATATAATTCGAAAATTATGGTAAATCGAATCAAATTAAATGAAACTTCTACTGGGCACATTATTTATCTTCAAGTAAAATTTACAATTTCCAAGAATTTTTATAGTGCATTTCTTTAATTTTTGCACACTAAAACATTGACTAGCACATTTTTTTTTTTCTCATTTTTAATATTTATGTCATTCTAGTTACCTATCCAATGGAAATACAGAGACATAGAATCTATAACTCCCTTTTCATTTTTACGCTTTTATTGAAAATGACAAGGAAGTTATGGATTCTATGTCTCTGTATGTTTCCTCCTTTACAAGTGG
>JAFIDM010012231.1:166694343-166707691 GCA_023159025.1 Thereuonema tuberculata
ATTCTATGTCTCTGTATGTTTCCTCCTTTACAAGTGGCGTACCGGGATGGGGTGAGGGGTCTCCTTTATCCCGTTTTCATGATTTTCTTAACAGTACAATCATTGATTATTTTTGTTAGTTTTAAAAATTAGTATTTCGTTTTCTTAGTACATCTTTAAATTGGTCCGTTTAATTTTTGATTTTTCTCAACCCCCTTCTTCCTTCCAATGAAATTTCTGGACATGTCAGCCGTGTATTCATTTGCAAGTTTGTTTTACATTTGATTTGTTTTGGATGCTGACTGTATTTCGCCTACTTGTAAAATGGTGGTTATATTTTTGTTTGGCTTAAACCAGTGGCGCTGCGGTCTATGGTTGTAAGATTTTTATACATTGTTGACAATGCTAATGAACGACATGCGCAGAAAGGCGGATTCCACTGGATTTACATAGTTACCAAATCAACTTTCAACTGATTACTGTACATGTCTTTTCCTATTTCGAAAACTTCGAAGTCGGACTACAAAGTTATTAAGACGAAGATTTAAAAAACAAAATCAATTCGAAACAAGTAATAATTTTAAGTTTCTTTTTAATTAAAAAAAAAAAGAAAATTGACTTACCTATGATTTAATTCTAAATTTCGAGAAAAAAAAAACCTATAGATTTTGAATTTTTTAACTTACGAGTCAACTAGTAAATAAAAAGCAACTAAGAATACTGTGGGGTAAAATGTTTTTTAATTAGCGGAAATAAAAGAAGCAGCCTTTAAAAGCCAAAAAAAAGTTGATTAAATTAAAATTTAATTTCGTCAATATTCAGATTAGATAGCTTAAGTAAATTTAGCAATTGATTTGATCTTTCGAAAACGCATCTAATAATTTGAATGGTTCCCGGAAATTTGTTCGAAAGAAATTTGTTCAAGGTTATTTGTTCTAACGGTAATTTGTTCGAACGGAAAAATATTCGATAGGGAATTTGTTCGAGGTTATTTGTTCGAACAGAAAAATATTCGATAGGGAATTTGTTCGAGGTTATTTGTTCGAACGGAAAAATATTCGATAGGGAATTTGTTCGAACGGAAATTTGTTCGAATCGAACATTTCCTAGTGGGTGTTCGAAAAATATTTTCTCTAACAATTTTGAATATTTATCTAAAGAAAATACATTTATCATCGCGTAAACAATTCTGAAGTTAATTCATTAAATTAAGTTAATTAATGAAAATCGTTTGTAAGCGAAATCTATTGTAAAAATATTTTCAATAATATAGAAGTTTTATAAGCAAATCAATTGTAAAAAAAAAAAGTTTTGCAATTATTATAAACAATGTTGTTAACAGTATATAAGTTGTATATATTCCCAAGAGTTTTCCTATATTGTTACCAGGGCTAAACCGGAGGAGAGGGTACCAAGCAATCGCAGGGTTCGGAAGGATACGTGGCGGAGCGAATTAGCCTAAGAAACAACTTACATGCTATTGAGTTCCGGAGGAACGAATCGTCGATTCCGATTAGCTGTAGGTTAGCCAAGTTAGGTATCCAAAGCTGCAGGATGTATCTTTTAGGAAATTTCGAAAAAATTTTGGCCCTTTCTAATTTTTTTCCGATTCCGAAAGTAGTTCCAAAGCGGCCATTACCTCGAAGGCTGGTACCCTCATCTCCGGTTTCACCAAATGATTTACTTAATAACATTTCCAAAATAATCTTTTAAGACGCTGCTTGGAATGTAACTAACCATAATTAGGGTGAGGATCATTATTATAATATTCCGATCCCCATTATCTCACGGTTACCAAATGTGATTCCATGAAAAATAAAATACTTCATTAGATAAAATTTTATTATTTTTTTAAAATTAAAGTAAATTCATCTTAGTATTTGAGTTTAAAACTTTAATTGAAATTTACCATTAATAACATCTGATATTAAATTAGCTTTTATAATTTTAATTTTCTCAGAACTATATCTATCCCAATTCAATTGATTGAAAAGATGATATATAACATTACTACATATTGATCAATAAAATGTTATATTTTCCCTAATATGTTGTTTTTCCAAATTACATTTATTTTTAAAATGAACATATACATAATTAAAGATAATAATTGCAAAACTTTTTTTTTACAATTGATTTGCTTATCAAACTTCCATATTATTGAAAATATTTTTACAATAGATTTCGCTTACAAACGATTTTCATTAATTAACATAATTTAATGAATTAACTTCAGAATTGTTTACACGATGATAAATGTATTTTCTTTAGATAAATATTCAAAATTGTTAAAGAATATTTTTCGAACACCCACTAGGAAATGTTCGATTCGAACAAATTTCCGTTCGAACAAATTCCCTATCGAATATTTTTCCGTCGAACAAATTTCCGGACACCAATTTGAATTATCTTTCCAGTATTTTATTTCTCTTTGCATTAGGATGCTCATTAGTGTTTGAGAGGCTCTTTTTAGAGAATGGTATGATTCTTAATTTTTTTAAATCGAGATTTTTTTGCTTTTTAATTATTGTTATTTTTAAAAACAATTTGAAAAGTTTGGATTTTTTTGTCAAAATTTTTCTGTTTTTTTTTTTTTAATATTTATTTATATTACAAGAGGTCCCAAAAAGCGCAAGCACATGACAAGATCTCATTTGCCTTGCCCTCGTGGCAGATACTCTATGCAATACTATTCTACGGAATCCTGCAATTGACAGGCAAAATGTGAAATTAATCTTTACAGCCTAGATATTGTTTGGAATATCTTGGAGGTACAGGGAGAATGTTTCCGTTATAGGATTTGGCGCAGCTTTACCACAGCTGCTTTTGCGCCATTAAAAACCCAACCAACAACAACAAGTTATAGGATTGCGAAGCCATACTACTATGAGACACAAATAAAAAAAAGAATGTGGATTAAATAAAACACAATTAACACTCCCATTACTAAGATTTTCAAAACCTTTCTTTTACCAAGCAGTGTAATCAGAATACTCTAGATAAATTTCTAAGCCATTTTAACTTTTTTTTTTTTTTTTGAAAATCCTGTTTATTATTGAAATTTTGAGATACATAATGAAAAAAACAAACAAATTACATAAATTAAAATGCACATTGACCTATGAATTTTATCAATATTATGGCAAGAAAAAGACAAATAAGCATAAATAAATCGTGTAGATATCAAAATGTTAGTTTAATTTCTGATTTTTAACAATAGTAATAATAAAAATACCAAACAATAGGAGTAGAATGCATTGCCGTAATTCATAAAAACCTTATTAAGCAAAGTCAGGAAGCCTCATATGTCTGCTATAACCAGTACTGTTTTTTTAACCAAAAATATTGCCTGGGGTAATCACATTACCACATTTAGTAGTGTGAGGATTAAATGTGCAAATAAAGGCAAGAGAATAGTTTTTATTAATGATGCCATTTACATAAAAGCAGACAATTCTCAATATCTTCATTTTGTTTGCTCTGAGCTATTGAACAAAGAAACTAGAATATTGTATTTAAAAACATTGTTATTAGCAAATTTACTTCTAGCGACAGTTTCAAGGTGCACCTAATAGTCTTGCATTTCAGCATTCAATTTAGGCTTTTTCACATCCTTCTTGAGTTTTAAGAGAACTAGAACAACAAACATTCATTAGACAAGGTAAAATTAATCTTGTTCCCAGAATCAAACTGAAAGTCGGTTAAACCGACATTCCAGTAAAAAGTTTGAAAGACGAATAAAATAAGTGGATTCTCAACTACTCCCTTTTTAAATCTTGCATTCCTGAAAACAAAAGTGGAGAGTTAAAATATGATAAACATTATTATTTCAGTATCGTGACAAATAATGCTTTTTTTATTCCTGACCTTTTATTGTCCTCTTTTGTACTACTAGAAGAATGTCTTCAGTTGGTGTTAGTTCAACTGAAGTTCATACTTAGATACATCGAATACTATTAGATATGTAATATAATATCACATTTCTCTCTTCAATTATTATTATTATTATTATTGTTATTGTTATTTTGCTACTTAACTAATATGTAAGTTTTCAACTACCAATAGATATTTAGTTGGTTACTTTCTAAGCTTTTTTAATATTTACTGGACAAAACAAAAACTTTACTGTCTGTTTTCAGTTTTTTCTTACTTTTTGAGAAATCCATTGCTTTGGAATGATCTGTTTTCATTTTAGTTGATGATGTTTAAACAATGAAACATTTGTACTACATCACTAGCCAAATGTTTCAATAACAATAAAATTACAAAATATAGTCTCAGATAAATTGCATGTTTAATACATTACGTGGACAAAGTGTGAGAAAACTAAAATACAAATTTTTTGATTTACAGCTTATATAAAATGCGATTTCATACATTGCCAGTGATATATGCCAAATATATCATTTCCATGTAGATGCAATAATTTTCACTCAATTACTATAAAAGTTAAGAAGAATAAATAAGTTTTCTAATGCATTTGAACGTATAAATTTCTTAAACAGGAAAACATATTAAAATGATTATTGAAATTGCTACAAAATTGTATTCAACAAAAGGGGAAAAAATGTTATTTTGTTGTTTCAGAAATGTATGAATTAAAACTTCAGAATGAAAATTTATACTATTTGATATCACAACTATTAGTTCATCTAAACCAATTTTAAGATTCCTTACAAATGAAACTTCTTACAAAATCAGTACTATACATAAAACCATGTTCCATTAAACAGATTCTCTAAAAGTATTTACATAAAGATATAATGATTTGTATGTGAATTTACATACACTGCTTAGAAAGAAGTCACCAGCTATCCAAGTGTTTGAAACAAATAGCCATTAAGGTCGCTTTAATAAGAGTAGGACCTCTTTCAGCTTCAATGACTGTAGCAATCCAAAGGAATTACTTTCCACTAGCATACAATAGTGGTCAGCTGAATTTGTTGGATCATTCCTCCTTGAGGCATGTAATGAGCATCTGCATTGTTGTGGAGCAGACATCCCTGAACCTCAGTTGATGCTCCAGTTCATACACATGTTCAGTATGGTTCAAATCAAGCATCTATGGAGGCCAGTCAACTGTGTTGATGTTCATGTCCGTTACAATGACAGTCACATTCAGTGATGGCTACTCCTTATGTGCTAAAGAGCTATAGCACACCACTTTAAACAAGAAAATTTAACAAAATAAAACATTTATTATGATATTTTCATATCATTATTTTTATCTAAATTCTATTTAAATTGCGAAACGGGGAAATATCTTGAAATCGCTCTCTTCTCATTAACTCCAAACGAGCGAAGCCATAGGCTATTTTCAATAAAATGCAGTCTTGACGTCATGCTTAGTATCAAAAAATCTATTGTGCGCATGCACAATAAAGCCTTGATTCTCTTCAGGTACTATGATTTTGTAGCGCATGAGAGATCTCCTTCTTTCATTATGATACGAATCTCGTGCCTTGCAAGAAATGATAGGTGCTGCAATTTCTTACTCTTATTTGTAGCTTACAAACATAAATTTGCATCCTAGAACATGATGAATTTGGTGGACAGTCTAGTAAAGATTTTTTAGTTAGAACACTTGAAGAAAAAATGACTAAGTTTTAATGCTTTTTTGTTTATTTATTTTTTTCGTTTGGTCGGAAATTTGAGGCAAATAGAAGTAGCATACAGCTGATTTTTTGCATGGGCTGCCACTGGTCACATTACAGGGTGCATTGTCTTCCTGACAGACATTCTGTAGTAATGCCAGATGTAGGAAGTATTTTGTTGTCCAAATACCTCTCGGTGTTTTCAATGTGCATGGCACTACAATCAGAAATTTGAGGCAGAAAAGTCTGAATCAGGAAAACAGGACCATATCATCACACTGTTATCACTAAATTTCACAGTTGGAGTTATACACTGTAGTAAGAGACATTCACTGGGCATCTGCCACATCCACATCTGTCCATCTGGTTTGAAAAGGATGTAATTTGATTGGCAGCTCTATAACATAGCTTTCTAAGCCTCCACATCCCACTGCTTACACTGTTTGCACCACTGAAGATGCTGCTGCATGTTGCTTGGGTAATGTAGACCTTCCATATCGCTGTCCTACCATGAAAACCCAATATGTGAGCTTCAATTCTGATTGTATTTATGTAGATAAATAATCAGTAAACGGTATTCCTCATTTAATGTGTTGGCCAACTAAGGGTAGTTTTGTCATAGCATCCTATGGTCGCATTCAGTGAGTTTGTTGAGTTGTCCTTTGCATATGTAGGGGTCATGTGTAGATGATGCCATGCACTTCAATCTCAGTATGGTATTATTAACTATTGACCTTGGATGGACTGAGTTTTCAATAATTTGTCCCACAATATGGCTTTCAATAAGGCATCCTTTTGCAATACTTCTTTCAAACTCTGTTATTTTCTTTCTCTTAGACATTTCATCTGGATATGATTCCCCTGCTTTGGATAGATTGTCAACAGCACATTTATATCGACTATAGACATGTTAAATAAAATGGGGCATTGCTTATCCTGCCCATGGGGGTGACTGGTGACTTTCTTCTAAGCAGTGAATATGGATATCCTGATGTACTTTTGGAAAACTGTTGTGAATATATATAAAAAACAAAATTTTTAATGAATTGACAAAATAATTTATACTGACAGGACATTTGCTTTAGGATTTAGTTTCAAAAGAAAAGTATGTATTAGAATTTTTTTTTTTTTTTTGTTGCAGAGGATACAACTGGATATATCTTGTTTAATATCTTATCCTGATTAGGGAATACTCTGCTCTATTAACTTAATAAAATAACTGTTAGGTTTCAGAGGTAATCGTTTTTTTTTTTTTTTTTTTTTCATGCTTGCTGAATTAGAATGTCATGAAATAAAAGAATGTAAATATCTTCAGTAAAGTAGAATTCAGGATGAAGACTATGAAATTTTCAACATAATGGCATGCTAAATCAAATACAATTTTAAAATATAGCATAAAACCTATAGAATATATTAAAGAATTGATGTATTTAGTTATAAAATATGTAGGAGGAGGGAATCCTAATTGATATTTTGGCAATTGTAAGTATAAAAATGCCCTCGAAACTGTATAAAATCATAATTGAACTAACTCATAGAAAGAGTAATAAAACTTATGTAAGGATTACAAAAGACAAGAAGAAGCAACTTAAATTAATTTTCTCAGACCATAGATAAGCGTATAGATTCTGACAAAAAGAAAAGAAACTAATTGAATCGCAAATGTGAAAAAGGTACTAAGTCAGCTTTTTGTACATTTTGACTTAGGACTGAAAATGGGTTCAACTGTGTTCATCCCATGCAACATTTAAATGTTGAATCAGGCTTTTCCAATAGTCTCAGGAGGTCAAAAATTGAATACTGCTTTATATTTTTTCATTATTTTTGCAATAGTGTTACATTGCCATATGATACTATATATATAACTTACATGAAAAGGTTTGTACTAAAAAAAATTGTAATGAAACATTTTATTTTAACTGCAAAATGTTACAGTATAATTGCAAAACATGGAAAAAGATACCTAAGTCACCCATAATCTAAAAAAAGGTACTAAGTCGAAATTTTTAATTGTGTCTTTGTACATTTGCATACAGACCTAAAAATAAACAGATGACAGGCATGGGTCGGCTTCACAATAGTTCACACCACACCAATGGATTTTTAATTGCTGGCTATAGTTTTGAATGTGGAAGGTTTTTTTGTGTTTTCTCAGTTTGGTATTTCTATGACTTAGTACCTTTTTCACATTTGCGATTCAATTATAGATGAAGGTTACATGTACAGTACCAAAATGTCATCATAAATGGAAAGAACCACTTAAAAAAGATATTATGTACTATATAGGATTGACACATCATATCATTTTATTCTAGTTTTATCTACATTAAATATACATTTAAGATTAGTCAAAAGTAACATTTTGGATTTAATGCTAATGTTATGACAGTTTTTTTGCTTTCTTGAATATTTGAAAAGGATAATAACCAACTAAGAATCATAATATACTAGACTCATTCTATATAAAGATCAAAAAATTTGCAGGGCTGTTTATTAAAATTATTGAATTGGGGGAGGAGTACTTGAATAAAAATGCATTTGGCATAATTATTAAATTCTAGTTTCTAGTTAAATATTGACAAAACTTTAAAAATGATATTTTTGAGAGAAAGGAAATTGGTTTTTGAGAAGTAACACAGAAAATGTGTAACTGTTCATGAGAAATTTTATTAACGGCATGGTGTTGTTAGGGCTTTAAGTTCCCGTTGTGGCATTGGAAAGTTTTAGGAAAGAAAGTAAATGTTCTGAAATCCTACAGTGAATTTTCTTTGTTGTCAATGGGAACAATTTAAAAAGGCAAGAATTTTACTAAATATATAGTTCATTAGTTATAAGAACTACCATTTATTCCAAAGATGTCAAATTGTATCCTCTGTTCCATCAGTTTTATTTTATCTTTATCCAGTCTTACATTAATGCATCCCAGTTAGATTGGATAGAACATTTTCATGTACTTTTATACCATCATTACCACTAGTCTCAGAGTTTATTCCCATTGTGAAACATTAGTATTAATATGAGTGTAGCAATACATTTGCTATTTCATTTGTTATTCTTGCTCAAAGATGTAATATTGAACTGAATATTTTCACTTGGAATCACATTCCAGACATAGCAAGTATTTATTGTGAATGTACATTTTGGTTTTGCTTCTTTATATTATTTTTTTTCCAAGATATTTTTAGCTTCTCATTTGATAAGAATAACAAAATTTAAGTTTTACAAATCTATTTTTTAACATAAAATCAGTTCCATTAGCTACTTATTAATAATTACATTCTTTTTTGCAAATTGTTATTAAATTTAAAAGTGTTTTTCTTATTAAAAATTCAAAATAAGAAAAGACAAATATGCCTATCTATTTGAACCATCAAATAACATTTAAAAGACAATTCTTTTATTTTTGATTCAAAGCTTATTCATAAATTATTAAGCAATTACAGTTTGTAATATAAATCTTGTGTAATAATTAACAGTATGAAATATTATTTCTTGAACCTTTGTTTTTATCGAAGTTACTTTGATTTGTTGGATACATTTTATGCCTTCCAGTTACATAATTTTGAATGTCTGTACTTCATTTTAATTAATTTTTTTTTTCAGAAACATAAATATAGTTATAAAAATGTTATTGAAATTTAAAAACTAATTACTTTGTCTATAATCTAATTTCAGAGTTAAAAATAAGGAACTAATTTTTATTTTTTACTGTTTTCTTGACAGAATGTCAGATGAGAAGACAAAGGGTTGTTGCTTCTTGATGTGCCCAGAAGATGAAGGGAAAAGGTAAAGGAAACTATCAGACAAGTATTATGTAAAACCTGATCTTATAATTGCTTCGTCTTTGGTGTTCTGCCTAAAGCAGGTTCTTTTCTTAGCAGCAAAAATCTTTTCTTCCATTTTCTTCTGTCTTCAGCCTTCTCCTTTTAAGCTGGTGTAACTTTCTTTTTCTAAGATGTCTAAAAGAGTCTTTCGTAGTATGTGTCCGATCCCAATTTCTCTTTCTTTTCTTTGGAATGTTCCTCACTTCTCCTGCCTTTTCCAGTACTTTTGTATTTGTTATCTTGTCTGTCCATTTGAGCTCTTCCAACTTTCTCCATATCTACATTTCAAAGCTTTCTGACAGCCTTATTTCCTCTTTTCTGAATGTCAAAGTTTCTGCTTCATAAAGGCTATGTTCTATAGCTAACATTTTATTAGTCTCTTTCATTTTGCTTCAGAATGTATAGTGCTTTCTTCTGAAGGCTTCTTACCCATTGCAATTCTAACTCTTTATTGCATCTTCCACCTCAGCTACTTATGCTGCCAGATATTTCAATGTTTGACTTGTTCTATTTTTTTTTCTAAATTCTTACTGGAATTTAGTCAATTTTAACCTGTTCTTATTCCCTGGACTTCTCCATGTATGTAGTCCAGGGAATAAATTTTTTTCTTAAATCAAGTGTTTGCAACAACAAGTTGTTTATCTTTGTCAAAATCTATTAATCTACTTCCTCTTTCTCATTTCTAATGCCCAGTCCATATACTTCTACTATCTTATTCGTTCTCCTGCCACTCTATTCCAGTCTCCCATATGATGATGAAGTCCTTTCCTTTTCTTTAATTAATTCTTCTAGATTTCTAGATTAGTTCTTCATACATTTTTTGTAAATCTTTATCTGAGTGTTCATTTGCTCGCACATACACCTGGATCAGAACCTGGTTCTACCTTTAATTTAACCATTGATCCTGTCAGTTATGCATTAACATTAATGATGTTATTTGCTGCTCTCTCATTAAAAATCAAGGTAAGTCTTTTAGCTTTTTTATCTCCACCTCAGTAAATAGCTCTCATTTTATCACTTTACAAGTACCAGTTATACCAATTTTTGCTGATTCTCCCCCCCCCCCTCCCCCCAGTGTCCCATAAATATTCATGGTTATACTATTCCATGTTGCAATTCTGAGAATATCTCTTATCATTCAATTTCAATCATGGCATGTATAGGTATTTGAAGTTTGGTGCTTATCATAATTCAGTTCATTCTTAGGATTTTCCTCACTTGTAATGATTTACTTTGCGATATATTTCTTAAAATTTCTTTTTTGTTTTCTTTTGGAAATTGTGGAAAAAAACAAAAAGGCCTGTATTTATTATCAAATTATAATCTCTACCAAATACAAAAAACTTCAAAAGTTATTAGGGCGGACAAATGAACACATACAAACTGAGTAATCTGATGAGACCCACTTTCCTAGGAAAATAACTTTTCAGTATAGTGTTCACACAATTTCTTACAGAATTGTTGAAACTATCTTGTAACTTGCTTTGCTGTGATTGACAGTTGATTGACAGAGTTTGTATTGTCGTTGGTGTGCAGTTCCAATTTAATTTTATACTCCACCCAACAATATCTATACAATCAGTTAAAAACCATAAATAACATAGTCCATTACCATTACTACCTTTCCTTCATTTCCACAATCACCTTAACTTCCTACAAACCATTTAAAAAAACTCACACAACTCTCATCCCATATTCCTTAATATACATGCTTCAGATCCACAAATAAATGCATTTCAGCCAATACAAAACACAATGATCCCTCTAATATTGTTTATTGAATTTCCTCTCAGGCCATGTTAGGCAAACTTGCTGCCTCTTTTCCACGTGTATCAATGAACACAAAAATCATTCATGTTCTTACACAGTCATATACTTCAAGGAAACAAGGCACACTCCCAATTTCACTGATGCCAAATACCTCAACCTACACAATATAACAACCCATTACCTCCTCTCCAAATCATATCACTTAATGTGGTCCAAAGCCAAAAATCTGATAAACAGTGGGCAAAATGCATGGAACTAGTGTTAATTATTCCCTTGCTAAACCAAGTGTTTTGCATTTATGCAAAAGATAAAACATACTTAGTGCTCAGAAACCAATGGATAATGATAATGCATCTTCATTGCTTCTATTTTATCCACAAGAAAGCGCATTTCATACTTTACTTTACTTTCTATTACTTTAAATTAATGAACTGTATGTCTGTAAATACTGTAAGAATTGTTCACAAATATGCTTCATCTATAATTATATATAAAAAGGAGGATGTTTATGGGTTTGTTTGTTTGTTCGCTTTACACTCCTAGGCCCTTTGATCTATCTGGATCAAACTTTGCAGAATTACTCTTTAGGATCCTGTGGAAAAACGGGCTACCTTGGAACCTGGACAGACCAACCTCAGGGGTTGAAAAGGGGTGAAATCCATGAAATAGCACCACAATGAGAACCACACAAATATTGTTGTACAACAATTGGAACTCAAATGTTGTTCTGCACAATAGCGCCACATAGCAACCTGGTGTCGACAATTTGAACTGAATTATTGTTGTGCTTAATAGCGCTACATAAGCACCTGGTGGCGACAGTGGGAACTACACAAATATTATTGTGCATAAAAGCGACGGGGTTTTCGGGATAGATATAGATTTGTAATGATCAGATGATTTTTTAAGAACTGGGGAAGGTTTGATGTGATAGGGTTATGATGATACAAAATTCAAATAACCTGGAACTAGGGATGTAAATGGGAGGGAGAAGGGGAGAAATTGGTGGGAAATATTATATTCTCTGATGTTGATATTAATTTCATATCTAGGAAATAAAAAATAAAATTAAATTATTTTTAAATTCAAATAACCTGGAACTGTGGGTGTACACGGGAAGGCAGTGAGTGGATGTGCAAACATGGTTGAAGGATACTTCTACAGGGTTTTCGGGATAGATAACAGATTTGTAATGAGATCAGACCTTTTGAGTTTGTTTTTTTTTTTTTTTTTGTACCAACCGGGAAAGTTTTGAAGTGATCTCGCAATTGCAATTTCTTTATCATCCACATTAGAACATTTGTTTTTTGTAACCCGAGCGAAGAACGGCTGTTTTTGCTAGCTGTCTACAAAATAGTATTAAGCTATATTTTAAGAAATCTCTTAACATCAAAATTTAATGTACAAAGAAATAATAATAATGAATACAAAGCAATAAAACTCAAATTATTATCATTTAGCCATTTTAATTTTTTAAGTGGAATTTCAATGTAAATCTTGAGTTTCATTAAGCATCATCAGCTGGAATTACACAGTATTCAGCAGCTCAGTTGTTGAATGCTTAAGAAATAAAGAAATAGGCAAGAAAGTAATCCTTAAAATACAAAACATCATGTATTAAATTAAGGGTTAAATTAATAAATTTTGTAAAATAATTACCATGCAATTGTTTCTAATGTGTCATGACTTTTTTAGCTAAGATATTTTGTTTTCTTCTTCAGAAGAGAAAAAGAAGGATCACTACACAAGTTTGAAATTTTAGAAGGAACTGAATCGTTAGCAAGGTAAGATTAGTTAACCAAGATTTCAAATTTTATTTATGAACTTTTTGAGTTTCTGGATTTCTCATGAAATCTAACTATAAGCAATTGAGGTAGTCTATACTATAGTTCTTCATTACATTTTAGAAGATTGCTGAAATCTGAGGATTATTTTGTGTATGTTAATAAACTAATAATCAAATTCATATTTAAGACATTTCTCTCTTTTTTTTTTTTTTTAGTAGTACATATTTCTTTTCATTTTTATATTTTATCACATAAATTTCTTACTTATATTCCACCTCAAATTTTTGGTGAACCTTTGTTAAGCAACTACCATGGACACTAATGCATGTTTGCTTTCTATTAGATCATCATAACAATGAATTTTAATTAGCACTATTAGTTGTTGCAGTGACCT
>JAFIDM010012231.1:166717691-166788281 GCA_023159025.1 Thereuonema tuberculata
ATTAAGAAAGTCAATGCTGCTCACTTATTATGTACTGTGCCTTTACTCAGTATTTGCTCAGTTAATATCTGGCCCCTGTTTCAGAAGTTCCGAAAGTTCCTGGAAAGGTTAAAAATAGTCTGTTAGAATCAAGCAAATATAGTACTGAAAATCCTGACATTATCTGAACTCCCTTGAACAGGTCTTCAAGGATAGTTTTGAGAAACATTTAATCATCCTCTTTAACATATGGAGATTGATGTCCATTAACTTCAAAAAATTTGTGATGAAGAAACCAGTCATGTATTTTTATCAAATGTCATTTTTTAATATCATGTGTGTTTTCTCAGTGATTTCCTAATACAGTCATCCCTCGATTTATGTCCGTGATCTTTTAAGGGAATAAATAACATTTTCAAACATACTTTCAAACGAAGCAAGCGAGTGTAAGGTAAAAAAGTTTCTATTTAGTAACAATGTATCATGCAGCGGCAACAGTGCATTCAGCAGCAACTTCCCTCTGCAGTCGGCAATCGGCACTTGTCTTCAAAGTTCCTCTGTTGATTTTGTGTTTGAGAAATAGGTTATTTGTGTATTTATTATTAAATATTTCATGATATTTTGTGCAATATGGCTCCTACAGGCCCAATCATAAAACCTAGTGGTGAATCACAGAAAAAGAGGGAGCAATTGATCTTGAAACGAAGTTGCAAGTTATAAAGCAACATAAAGCTGGTAAATGTAGTCCTAATGTGACAGTGGGCAAACTTACTGCAAAGTTACTGGGGTATTTTCCACATCGTTAAAAGATAGATAGACGAGGCCTTTCACATCCTATTGTTCAGGAATCGTCTTCAGATCTGAGAGGTGGAGTTGGGAGGGCATATCAATAGATACAGTAAAACCCCGTTATTACGCTCGTCAAGGGACCATGACCTACAAGCGTAATAAGCGGGATAGCGCTATAGACGGGAAATGATTTATGAGATAGGGAAAGATTTCTCCGTGTGGTGGCCGGAGTAAGAATAGCCCCAACGTAGTTCATGCGTGTCGTAAAAGGCGACTTAAATGATCACCCAGTGCCTGGGGGTATAGCCTGGCCACCCTGACTCCGGGGTTTTAAATAGGAGTCCTGGTCCTCCAGGTTGGGGGTTGGACGTAGGACTAGCTATTCTACTCTGTAAAACCTTCTTGCTATGAGACCTGACAATATTAATAGCCGGATTGATTTTTGTGGAACTAGACCTAGGAACGATAAACGAAGAAATGATTTTTGGATCGCTACATGGATGGCTTGATGATGTGGAACGCGATTTGAAAAAGCTCCAGGTACGAGGATGGAGGAGAAAGGCGCAAGATAGAAAAGAGTGGGCTCATATTGTTAAGGAGGCCAAGGCCCTACATGGGCTGTAGTGCCATGGAGTTAGTTAGTTAGGAAAGATTTGGACACATTTTACAGGAAACATACATGATTCTGCAATAGATATAGTGCAAATATGAGCTTATTTCCTATTAAAAAGATCTTTGATTGTGGTTTGCCGTGTGTTTGTGTGCTACTGTTAAGAATTATGACATTTTCAATGCGGTTCAGGTAACTATTAACGTCAATTAATATACCACTAGGAGCAATACTAATATATTTCGGAGCAGATTTAGTGCGCACTTTACTTTTTTACGTTTGCAGTAACCCTTCGCTGCATCGGTAATTGCATCCCTATTTTCATTATTGTTCGCAGGTTGGACGAGGGAATTCCTAGAGATTCTGCGAAATCCTCTTGACTTAATGTAGAATTATCGTCGTACTTACGGAGAATTTGCAATTTTTCACTTATAGAAAGTGATTTCCGCTTCGACATTTTGCACTATTATATCACAGACCCTCACTTCACAGAGTTCAAGGATTCCCTCCTATACCAGGGGAAAAAAAAAGGAATCTTTACAGTGTTACATTTCTTTTTGGTACAAAATTTCCGATATAAAAAAGCGCTACAAGCGGGATTTGAAGCGTTATAAGAGGGTAAAAGTATACTGAGATATATAGAAAATTCCAGGGACCGTATAAAAAGAGTGTAAAGAACGGGATAGTGCTATAAGCGGGAGCGTAATAACGGGGTTTTACTGTAGTTAAAAAGTGGACGGGAGAGCGATAGATCTGACTGGAGCGGGGAAACATTGGTTTTGGCAGGAAGATTAGTTTTGGCGGGAAAATCGGTAGACCGAAGAGAATCGTCATTTCCTAACATGGGATGTCAGGGAAGAGAAGCCATTTCTAAATTTGGTGGAGGCCTAGACCATCATTTAGGTTGACAGGTGGATCCTGCTTTGAGAATATGTACACATTCTTCAATGTTTCTAGAAATGTAGATGGAGGGTTGAGACAGAATGGTGGCTCTATCCCAGTTGGAGTGACCAGGGATGCTGGCGTGGGTGGTGACGGCGTTACTTTTCTGGTTTCTCATATCTTGTTGGAGTGCGAGTAGGCGTTTGCTAAGGGAACGTTTAGTTTGACCAATATAATGTTGGCCGCAACAACACCGAATTGAGTAGAACCACTCCCTTGTTTTAGGGGAGTGGGAGTGGGATATGATGTTTCTGATTTTTGGAGGGGGAAGGAAAATAGGTTGAAAGTCATAACTTTGAAATATCTGGCTGATTTTTGAGGTTACGGTGTGGTAAAAACGGGAGAACTCCTCCCCCCCCCCCAAAAAAAAAAAAAAAAAATCCCACCCTCACTCCCCAAAAACAAGGTATCTACTCGATTCCTGTTGCAGATCCTTTCACAGCTTCTACGATTTTATCCTTATTTTTCAAAATGGTCATCACTGTAGAATGAGACCATCCGAAGTCATGCAAGATCACATTGACAGTCTTACCAGCTTTATGAAAACGAGACTCTGGGGTATTTCCCACATTGTTCAAAGAGAGATACATGAAGCCTTTCTCGTCCTATTGTTCAGGAATCATCTTCAGGTCTGAGAGATAGGTCTGACTGGTGCGCAGAAACGTTCCATTAAATAAGATAGTGACGAAGCAATGAAAAGGTCCTTTTCTAATCTTAAAGCTACAAAGTTCAGCAACAGCCTTTGTGAATATTATGGTCTCCTCTTCTCTCTTTCATCATACGTTCTTGTTTTTTATCAATAATAATTGTTAATAATCCATTATCAATGAAATATACAGTGTTTGGGACAGTATATTAATTACGGTTAAGTCCCAACCCCTGTAACTCTGTTGATTTAATGTATCAACTTAAGATCGTTTGACTTATGTCTTGCCGGATGGAACGGAACCTGGATGTAAGTCGAGGGATGACTGTATCTTTTTGAAACTTGCCATGATTAAGACTGTCTTTCATTCCATTGTTTCTGCATGTTTGTACCTGTTTTATGTTTGCAATGATTGGCATGTACCATTTCTGCATTTAAAATCTAAAACACATTTGAGAAAGTGGATACTTAAAATGTTTAATTTTTAGAATGGTGTTTGTTATTTATTTCATTTAATCTTAATAATAATAATAATAATATTAAGTTTTTTTTTCTTATTCAACAATTTCTTCAAAGATTCAGCAACCCTCTTTGAATGGAATAAGATCATTTCTCTTCAGATCCTTTAAGAAATGGATTTAGAACTCATTTACATTCATCCAGAGTTTAGTTTCTTTTTCATTTTTAAATCAAACTGTTTCCTACCATATATTCCCAGAAACTTATAAGTATAATGTAAGTGACCACATTCTCCAAAGAACCTCATAACAAACAATATTTTCTCTTACATGCTGACCAGTCATCTTAAAGTAATTTATTTATTATCATTATTTAGAAAATAATAGACATTACCTTCATATCTCTTAATATACAAATTATTTATATCTTCATACTAGAAGCCACTGGGTTTGATCTAATATTTGTAATGCCTTCATAATTCATCTGATAGGAATAAAGGTTAAAATAAAAAAAGCTTTGGAATGAAGTTTTAAGTTTAAATATGAGTGTCTGACCCATTTGTCGATGTTCATTACATCAAAAAAATATTTCTCAAATTTCAATTGAAATTAACAATTTTTAGTTAAAATTGAAATTATAAATTATTATTATCACATTTTACGTTGTAATCAGAATTAGCAAAGTATGTCTTTTTTTTACACCTCATAAAATGATCCATTTTTATGGATCTGAATTGAACTAGAAAGTAGTAAGTTTCAGATTAACTTCATCTGTAGCTTTTTCAGTTTGTCATTTGAGAATTATATTACTGTTTCTGAGTGTTATATTTTGTATCCACAAAATAATAAAGGTTCTTGCTACACCAGCTGCACAATATTGATAATAGAATTTATCAGCTTGTAATGCTTTGAAACTTCTTACTTCAAAGAAATTTCCAAACATTTCTTAACCTTATAAATGGAATTTATTTCCTAGTTTCACAAGTCAGTGATACTTGCTACTACTTTAACAAAACCATGATAATTGAGTATGGGAAATAAATATTAAGTTCTTTTTTGTCAATAATTAACCATTAATTGCTTAAATGCTCACAATATTCTTACAATTACATTGCAGATCAAAATGATAAAGGAAAGACAAATCTTTGAATTCAAACATTAAAGTTTTAGAAATTACAAAAAAAAAATGGCAAAATATTTTTTCTAGGATGTAATGCAGATTTTTATTGTTTAAAGTTTCTTATCTAAAGCTGCTCTTCTTCTTTTTCATGTTTATCCCATTCAAAGCTCTTCTTTCTTTTCAGATTTACTAAATTAATTGTTAATTTAAGACCAGTCTCCAAAAGAATATCGTACTGAATGATCCCCAATTCCTTTTGAAAGAGACACTCAGTTATTGTTGAATCTTTGATCCCAAGAAGAAACATAAGTAGATAATTATAGTTTAAACCATAAAAATTGTGTTGGACCTAAAACTTGTGTTTTATATTTTGTAGGTTAAGAGAGGAACCTATTTCTTCATTTGATCCTTTCACTAATTTTAAACATTTACAAGAGTGTCTGAAACGACTTCTAGTCTTGTACAATTTGCAAATAGCCCCAACGTCTCCAGAAATGATCAATTTTTATTTGTTAATTAATATAGGAAATGCTGAATGTCTTTCATATGTCCTCAGTCTATCTTCAGATTTAAGGTAAGTTATGTACTTTTTTTTTTTTCTTTTCTTATTAATCGAAAATAGAATACTTATTACATCCTCTTTAATCTTTATATGTGATGGATATCCACATTAAACCTTTTTATTATTGCTCTTAACAAAAAAGAGGCTTCACCAACCAAAAATTTGTGAATTAAAAAAGCAAAAACAACAGAAGATTTACAAGACTTCAACATTTATTTTCTGTCAAGATTTAATAAATTTTGATACCAGAAATTCAAATTTTTCCATATACGAGGGTGATTCAAAAGTAATGCCTCCAAGATGATACCTTCGTTTGGGTGTGACAGATAGCACCAATACAGGTATCAGTGGAAAACTTGCAATGTCAGCTACAAATGGTGGCATCATTTTTCAACAAAGTCCCCATTACGGCCAACACGCTTGCGCCAACACAAAACAAGGTTTTGCAATCCGTCGGCGAAGAATTGTGATGGCTGCTGGCGACATCATTGTCGAACTGCTGCTTCCACCTCCGTGTCACAACTGTAGCGTTGACCCTTAAGGTGATCCTTAAGTTTGGGGAAGAGCCAAAAGTCTGAGGGCGCAAGATCTGGACTATAGGCAGGATGAGGCAGAATGTCCGAGAACCTTAGGTGCTGCAGTGCTTCCTGAGTTTTGTGGCTTGTGTGCGGATGAGCATTGTCATGGTGCAGAATTGCCTGTTTATGTCTGATGTTTGCGAGTGCGTTGCAATCTCGCCCGCAGTCGCTTTAGGGTGTCAACATAGCGATCTGAGTTTATTGTCTGACCATTTCGCAGAAATTCCGTATGCACGACACCATCCCAATCCCAGAAGAGGGTCAACAACACTTTGCCAGCAGATGGGACAACTTTGAATTTTTTTTGGCATAGGTGAGGATGTGTGGCGGTACTCCATCGACTGACTCTTCGTATCTGGGTCGTAAAGTGTGTCCACGACTCATCGCCAGTAACAATTCTGCGAAGAAAGTCGTCACCTTCCTGTTCATATCGCAGGAGCAGCTGCTGACAGATTCTCTTCCTCGACTCTTTCATGTCAGGCGTCAGTTGCTGTGGTACCCAATGAGCGCACATCTTCTTGTAATGCAGAAGGTCCCTAATGATGTGGTTCACTGAACCAATGGAAACAGAGAGCATTGTTGCAATCTCTCGTTGCTTGATCCTGCGATTGCCCCGAATCAACTCGTCCACCTGCCGTTGACGATCCTCATCAATGGCCATTGCGTTCCATCCATTTCGGTGCTGATCATGGAGATTTGATGCGGCTGGATTTTGGTCTTTCACAGTCCTTGCCCACCTCCACACATATGCTGACTTCAACACAGGCATCCCCATAAACTGCAGTCATACGGTGATGAATGTTGCTGGGCGCACAACCTTCCACAGTCAGAAATTCAATGACAGCTTGCTGTTTCAACCGGACATCACCCACTAGATGTCATGGATTGCTCCATTACTCTGGAACGAGAAGAGATAGGAAGGTGAAACAAGTGACATTCTATAGCTTAAACATCAGTGCTTTAAGATAAAAATTAAGATTGTTCGCAGTACTATTGACCAAGTAGTGGGCTTAGAGGCATTACTTTCTGAATGCTCCTCGTTCAGTAGTTTGTCTGCCTCTCTTAAAGCCAGAATTGCCACTTATCAGTATAAGATGAACTTTCTAAGTTTTTGAACAGTCTTATAAATGAGACAGCCTATACCTTTCAGCTGGATTGCTTCCCACATAGGTGTGATTATGTTGGATGGAAGATTCAAAATGTCTCACAGTCAACTTAGTGCTAGATACAGTTTATGGGATTCAGATGCTCAAAGTCATTTTGGGTTCAATGAACACCTGTCTTAAAAATGTAGGCAATCTCCATGAAGAGCAATATTAATCAACCAAAAGCGAAAGGACTTCAAAGCATTCCGAGTAGTGTGTGGATACGAAAGCTCTAAAATATTCCCAGAAATATATCCCCTTTATTAAAAAATCTTGTTTTTTGCTAGGTCATATATCAGAAGTGTTTCCCCTCCAAACTTTCAGACAATGAATCCCTTAATGCAGAGGATTACAATATTTTATTACTTGCATTTACTGTGTGTCCATATTATCTAAATTAATTTTGCTGTCTTTCATTTGATTACTACTAAATAATTTTAATACTGAAAAAAGCATTGTACAAATTATATTAAAAATAGTTAAGTAAATGTTAATAAATTTAATTTTAAAAATAATAAAATTGTTTGTTTAATTAGTTATTACAACATCCTCTAGCATATTGGTCCATATCAATTTACTTCCCTTCCAGGCAGGAAGGTTGTGGGCCACACATTGTTTAATACCTGATGTACTTACATTTAAATTTTGAACATAATTTTAATGTTTACTAAATGTGTAACTTATAATTGTATTTTTTTTTAAGTTTAAAAAAAATAATTGTTTAATTTTAAATATATTTTCCTAATCATTTTATTTTTAGAAGTGTATAATAAATAATTTAATATTATTAACAATAAACATAACAATATACTCTTATTTTAAATACAGATAAGCTTTAACATAATATGTTAATTGGCTTGGTGTAAATTTTCAATTTCTTATAGTGTTCTTTTGAAAATAATACTTGAACAGGTCCGTGATACAGATTTTTGTTTAAAAGTGTCCCGTAAGTTAATATTCTGTATGTTACTTTGTCTCTGAATTGCTTTGGAAAGCTTAATCAGTGCGGACCTCCATAAATAGACAAATACAGTTCGAATCCTGTTTAGAGGAGGAATAACTAAACATTTTTTTTGTGATTTGATGCAGTTTTTGCTTTGCTGTTTTATCTGCTGATTACCAGGCATGAAAATTTTAAGAATGATTATTAGATTTGATTGTAAATTATTTAATACCAAGATAAATGTCTATAGTATCTGGTTTTGTTTTTTGTGTGTGTTATTTTTTAATTCATATATGACAAAAAAAATTGCAACTTGAAACATTGGGCGAAGATGTAAATTAATATTTTTATTTTTTAGCATCATAAATGTGTTTATGATGTTATAAGCACTGTAATACTTACAAATTTATTTTAAATATGACATCAGATTATTGAAATTGCTGTAGGTGCTAAAAATGTATTCAAGAAATAGAAGATATATTGAGCCTCTCATTTCTGATAGTTTCTAAATGGAATTATTTATAATGTAGATAATGCAACAATCTGAAAATAAGGTGAAAATGTGAGTTGAACAAGTTTACTATTGATTTCCAAAATAAAAGATTTGTATCTGTCATTTATGATAAACAATTATTATCAATAAGGAATATATTAACTAGTAGTAGTAATTTAAAACCAATGACAAATGATGTCCTAAAATTTGAATTTTCTGATTACGAATCCCTCAAATTGAATTCGTGCTGATTTCCTCCAAACATATATAATACTTTAAAAATAATGTACATGACCATTGCTTAAGTAAATATTCTACAGTATTCCTTTATTTTGTCTTTTTTTTTTTAGTTGTTTTTCTGAAATAAATATTGTTTTATTAAGTTAATTGTAAAACAAAAGAAAAATTTATGATCACAACTGTGAATTGTGATAAAATAAAAAAATAAAAAATCACTGCTGGATACTTTCATATAAACTTTAGTACCATATGCTTAAAACTTCTCACAAAATTTCTGTGAATACGTTACAAAAATAATGTCTATAATCATATTCTAAACATTATGAAATGTCATAATTACCAAATGCTTTTAAAAAAAATCTTTCTGAGCTGCATAATGAATACATAAAAAAAAAATGTACCAAGATTAGGATACTTACAATATTAATACATATTCTTCATGATCTCAAAATTATGTTTAGCTTGTTTTCATTTTCAGGTCTCATAAATTAATAAGACGAGCATTATGTATTAACCTAGAATGGATAAATGGAAATTATGTCCGTACATTTCGTCTTATTAAACAGCTAACCTATTTAGAAGCTTGTGGTATATTTCCATCTGTAGAACAGTTACGGAGGTAATAATTTAGAAATGAGAGTTTTTTTTGTTTTTTTTTCCCCCCATAGAGTTTAATGATATTCATGATTTTTCTTTTTTTTTTTTTTTATATGTAATGTTTATCCTTTAATGTTTTTGATAAAGTCTGATTGAGATATAATGGAAAAATAAATGACTAACATCATACATATACTTAAGAAATTATGGGAGAAAAGTTCTTGCACTTAATATTTTATATTTCAACTGTTGTTAATATCTTTCAACATTTCTGTTTTGTTTTTGCTACTAATAGTGTTTCAAATGATTTCATCTCATAAAGTTTGCTGAAAAAGTGAAATAAATATGTCCATTATAGTTTTAATGCAGTTAACAGTTCATAATTGTTTTTAATGAAGTTCTAAATTATAATTAATAGCACCTCTTTATCACACTTATCCAGTTGCTTCATAATTGTAGTAAATTATTTGAAGTGTCATCTGAAAGCAATTCAGAGGTTTGATTCCTTATGGTTCTTTCCTTGCCTGATCTGCTCTATTTTCAGCATTACCATTTACTTTGTGATTTTCAATTAATCTTTGTAATTAATATTGCTCTCTGTAATAATGTATGTGACCTTCACCCTTATGTCAGACCCACAGTAACTTCCTCTAATCTCTCTTTGAAGCACATGGGAAAGAACACACTCTATTCTTATTCTCACAGTGAATGAAGTTCTTCTGGGATTGTTTCTGTTACCTTGTTGTAAGTCTGATCCCCTAGTCACAAGGTCTGTCAAACAAATAATGTGTTCACTGATGTTAGTGGACTTTCCACAACAAATAATCCATGTTCTCTTCTGTTCTCTAAATAAGTTTTTATTGTTTCGGTTTCAAACATAGGCCACTATGATTAATGGATGTAGTTCTTGTATTTGTATTAAATTTCATGGACATAACCTGTATTCTGATGAGCTCTTTTTCCCATTTTTAACATTCCTGTGAATGTTCATCCTTTCTCAAATTTAGTCTAAATTCCATCATTTTCAAATTTAGTCTAAATTCCTTATTGCTCATTATTTCATTTTTCTAGATACTTTCAGTATTGCTAATGACTTAAATGTTTTACAGGCTAAACAATATTTTTACTTGCATTCTTTTCGGGCAAAAGCATTTCTGAGATCTGTGCTTTTAATAGTGCCAGAATTATTCGAATCTTCTGTCTACACATTTAGTCGAGAGATTTTAAGGATCTTTTGTGAACAAACTAATTACAAAACAAAGCCAATTTTCAAGCAGAACAATTACTGCAGAAATGTTTAGAATTTTACATTTTTTTTTTAAATTTTTTATCTTACAGATAATTTCAAAAACATATGTATTAGTATAACGCTGATGTTAGCGTTTTTTTATTTTCCAGAAAAGCATTGCTCATAATGAATAAAGGTTATTTTTGTAAAAATGGGAACTATCCTTTAAAAAAAGTGAAAGAAATCCTTAATTACAGTTCTGTAGCAGGAGGAGCTGCACTTTGTAAATCTATGAATCTTGAAGTTAAAAATGACGCAGTGTATTTTTCCAAAAATATAAAAAATCAAAAGTCAACAGTAAGTACATTTTCTAAATATTTAGCAGAATCTCATTAACTCACATTAATAGAATTTAAAATATTGATTATTTTGAATTTAATTTAAATTTAATTTTTTATTTTTGAATAATAAATATCTCTAAACATCCCTGTCTGTTTATTTTAAAAATACATTAAATTGAAGCACAGTAACTGTATTTTGGAAAATTAAAAACTAGAATTATTCAATTAGTTTCATTTATATTACCTAATTTTTGAATTGTTATTACTATTTTGATGAAGTTTTAATAATTATAAGCCTTAAGTTCCTGAAAATTAATTGTTTAGAATAAGTGCTGTGGTGCTGTAGTGAATTAAATGTAGTAACCAAAAGCAGTTACTTGACCAACATTTTCCTTTTGAAAAATTAGGTTTTTCCAAATTGAAAAATTTTAGTTTTCTTTGTATGAATATGTGATGGCATTATCATCATATCTTTATTATTGAACATCATATTTGATAAATTTAAGGCTTTTAGAAAATCATCGTTCATAAATTTATGATGTGCATTCTTGTCATCTCAGTTTTTGGAATATTTGCACCCGCTAAGGTTAAAAAAAGGTAAAGATTTTCCACCGTAGGCCAAGCAGACCCTTGGGTATGTTTAGGCTCCCAACAATTCTTGATCACCTTGGACTAGTTGGGGTCGGATGATCAGCCTGACATCGCTTATGAAAGAAACTCTGTATCCATTTGACAGAGGGCTGGATGAACCATGTGGGCCTGGTAGTCGAATGGGTAAAGGCGTTTGGCTGAAGTTTGGAAGTGACGGGTTCGATCCCATTTCCATGCTCCATTTTCCTCCAAATGAGTCCTAGGTTCTACCAAGCCCACTGTTGAATGGGTACCGGGTTTCTTTCCTGGGGGTTAAAGGCGAGCGGGTGTCAGGCTGACCACCCGACCTCAACTTAGTCCCTTTGGTTACAGAATGCTGGGAGCATAACCTTCCGCCACTCCAAGGGCCACGTAGGCCTTTAGTGGGACCCTTTAACTTAAACTGGGTGAGCTTTAGCATATGTCTGGAAAAGAAACAACCGTGGATAAATCTCCAACCATTGCTAAGAATTGAACCTGGGCTCCTCTAGTCCCTAGCTCAGCACCTAAGCTACTAGGCTACTTGACCAAATTTGCACCTGCATTAATTTAATTCTTGTCTGATCTAGTAATTCTCTTTATTGGTCAATTTTTTGTTCTTTTTATTTGGATAACCATCTTTTTTTCTTTTTTTTTTATGCCATCTGAAAGTTTAAGATAACTGAAAATGTTAATTCTGTTTCACCACTGTCTTATAAAAGCATTTTATTCTTTTCTTGAGTTTTGCGTAAGCTAATTGACTTGTTCTGTATTGTCCAGAAAATAGCATAAATTACAGATGTTGTTGCTGACTGTCTCCTTAGCAAAATTTCAGGCTGATTTTTTGAAAAGATATATTTAATACAGATAGTCCCAACTTACATTCCATTCTGAAAGCTTGGTTGTAAGTTGAAAATACTTTAAAGAAAGGAACTAAATATGTATATGCAGTCGGACCTCTATTTAACGAACATCTATTTTGCGAATTTCTCTATTTTGCGAACTTTTCTTTGGAACCAAGAACATTTTGCTAATTTCTTCGTAAAATAACCTCCAAATAGCGAAGTGCATTTTCTATTTAACGAACTTTTTCGTGGTATCTATTTTTTCTTTCTCCTTGAAATGTTTTTATTATTATTATTCCCTTAAAAAAAATGAAAGAAATGTGGATACAGCTGAGGGAAGAAGAAGAAATTAACAATGATGTGCTGATTGATGATTATCTTTCACTTGATTTTGAAGTTCGGAAACACTAACTGAATCGGATATTTTGGACAGGGTGAAAAATAAAAACAATACAGCTATGAATTGCGATGAAGATGAAGATGATGAAAATGGAAATGATCATGATGCAGAAATCAAAAAAACTTCATATAATGAAATGCTAAAATCATTTGAAACAATCCGACGCGGATTAGGATTTGAAGAAAATACGCCTGAAGGGGTTTTTGGTACATTGCAAAGATGTGAGACGTACTATGAGCAAAAACACTTTCAAAAAAAAACTCAGACAAAATTAACAGACTTTATTAGTAAAATTTAAGTATGCGTGTGATAATGTATGCTTTATGTCATTAAAATTATTACTTTTTTAATAATATTTATTGTTTATGTATTTTAAATCTGTTTTATGTAGTTTAAGTAATTTTAAAAGGTGAATCTCTATTTAACGAATTTTCCTTATAACAAACTTTTTTTCGGGATTTAGCGACTTCGTTAAATAGAGGTCCGACTGTATAACTTATTTTTATTTTTGTTGATATTTATTTGTTCATTTCATGAGTTATGTGAGTTTATGTATTACAGTACTCATGAAATGAACAAGTAAATATTACATTTAGTTTTAATAAATAGGTACTATAAATATTACTTATAATAGATGCAAATAAAGTGAGTAATTATTTTCTAATGATCACATATTTGCTATGGCTGTTTCGTAGTAAACACCACTTATGACTGTTGCCCAGAGAACAGAGAGCAAGAAATCCCTGCTGGGAATTGGCCTCCACCAATGCCATTTAGTTATAGTAGATATTACCTATGCAGTTCTGACAAAATTGTGAAGGAATGAAAATTGGCACTATCACATTGTTTTATAAATATTGTGTAGATATTATGTTCATATATGGTTTGTGTGTGTTCTATATATATCCAAAATATTTAAAATTAAATCTATTCAAAAATATTCAAAGATTATTGGAAATATTCAATTTTTTTAAAAAAATATTCTTTTTTTTTTTTTGATATTTTGAAAATTTTGGTCATAAGTATGAAAGTTTGTAAGTTGGAGACTACCTGTAATTATTATCAGTATTTTGAATGCACATTCGTTAATTTTCTTCGTCTATGGGTTTTTCACGTGTAATTAATCTTCACTGGAAATAATGATCAGGAAATGTGTGTGTTTGTTTTTGGTTTTTTTATTTTATTTTTTATATATTTGTTTTTGTAACTATGAAATTCCATTGATAAATTCCCTGTCCCTACAAGATCGCAGCTTGTATATTTTTTTCATTCCTTAGGTAACCTATATGATCCACATTCTATTGTCCCCTGCATTTCCATTTTGTTTGACCGGCAACAGATTTTTTATTGTATTATGAAGCTTTTTCTTTCTTCAAATTATATTATTGAACATAAACAGGTTTCTCTTACTCTACTGTTCTTGCCTTCAGCTGATTTGTTGTGTGTTGTTTTCCATTTCCTTCACATTATGAGGCTTTGATAGAAAAAGAAAAATCATATAAATAATTTATGATGATTTTACTAAAAATATTTTTGGATTTCAACATACATGATCAAATAGTTCAAATGTTGTGTTCATCTTGATCTATATACTTCCTTCTTTTCAGGTTCCTATTATGCGTTTGAGCTTTAATAAATGTTGATTGTTGACACTCTGTATAAAAAAAATCTGTTGAAAATGATGTCTATTGTGTTTCAAACAACATTTATAATGTTCATGTAGATTCTCAAACATGTTTGTAAATAGAGATTGCTGCAGTTTGTGAAAGAACACCACTATCTTTTTCCGTAATTCCACAGTTGTTGTCAGTGGGTTCTCCTTAAAAATGGACTTCTTTAGCATACCCCACACATAGACATCGCATGGTGTAAGATCAGATGAATGCGATGGTTAAGGAAAATTGATTGCCCGGGAGATTGTGTTCTGGGAGCAAAGCAATTGAGTTTCGGCCGTAGAGCAGGGGACTCCATCCTGTTTGAACCATTGAGTATGGTGTGCCTTGTTTCTTGAATGATAAAATCTTAGCAGATCTCTCAAAAATGGTGATATAATGAGGCCTCTATACCCATCCTGGCTAACTATCAGAAAATGTTTTATCATCATTTTTCACAAAATACGGGCCCAATTCAACCTTTTACAGATATGACCCACCATATCATTACAAGTTGAGAATGGAGGGGTTTCTGTCTGATAATGTCTGGCCATTGAAAACCAAGGAAACAAGTAGTCTGCCTGTTGATGTACCTTTAGATGAATGTGGCATTCATCTGTAATCATCATTAGACAAGAACATTGGATCCTCTTACGTCATAGTCAACACTGAAACACAATACTCAACTCTAGCACAAATGACAATATCACTCAAACGCTGTCCAATCTGTATTTGATACAGAAATCTAACCATTCCTTTGAACAATTGATGTATGGATGTCGGACCGATACCCATTTTCAAAGATATTCGCTGGAGGCTTCTCTGCAGAGATTGTAACCCCTGGTTCAGGAGCAGTCCATGATTCTCATTGTTTATCACCTTAACTGGCCGACATATGCCGCTCTTTCGTTGTGTAAAAACGCTTTCTGTACAACAACAGTTATCAACCATTTGTAATATAACTGTGTTAATTTGCGGTGACTTGTGAAACTTCTCACGATATTCATTTGAAAAGTGTTTCAAACTTGGGCCATTTCCATGTCCAATTTTGCACTCAGCCTTGCACATAAATAAATCAAGCTCTGGTTGCATGGTGTTCATCTACAGTAGCTGCATGGCCATTTCAGTATTGTTTGTTTTGGCCCATACTTTAATTCCTTTCAAAAATAAATTTTGAGCTCTGTTCATAATACATTCTGTGACAAAAAAAAAAAAAAAAAAAAAAAAAAAAATCAAAGCACAATAAAGGAAGTATCCAATTTGAATGAAACTCCATATACAACTAATTTTCTATTAGATATGCAAATTCTTAAAGTCTAGTTGTCCAGAAATCTCAGCGTCACCTCCATGGCTCAATGGAAGTGTCCATCTTGTAATCCACATAAGGGCCTTCAGAAGCTTACTAACCATATTCTGCTTTGTGGAACTTTTGCATTTACATTATTTTATCAATGCCATGACGATGTGCTCAAAGATCCTACTAGCAATTATAGGACTTTGAGAGAGAAGATACATAGTGAGACTGTGAAAAGCAGACTGGTCATGCAGACAAATTGCCACCATCTGAGTTGTAGTAATGTTTCTATGGGAAGGTACTGAAATCGATGGTTGCACCAAGCACTTATTCATGTTACCAAACTTTCATCAAACCAACAGTACCACTGTTAAAGACAATCAGTTTTTTATGAGGCAAGCCCTAACTTCTCTGACAGCTTTACTCTCCTCTGTCCAGAAACACGTGGCATCCTGTATACAGCAACTGGTATATATTTGCACCATTGCTAGATGCATTGCATTCTTGTCACTCCATATTTTAACAACCAAGCACTCGAGGTTTGATCTACAGTGATGCTGTGCTCATGAGAGATGGTTTGTTCTCAAATGGTCTCATATTTATTTAGTGATGAGTCCCTCTTCTACCTTGCAGCCTATGATCATCACATCCATGGATGGAGAAGGATTGGGGAGCACTCAAATCCTGGCATTATTGTCTAGAGGCACATAGCTATTACAGTTAATTATAATAACAGATCATCTCTCACATTGATTCAAGGAACTTTAGATGAACAGCGATGTGTTCAGGAGATTCTGCAACACATTATTTTGCTCTTCGTGTCACACCTGCCAGGAGCAATTTTCCAACAGTATAATATACATCACACAGCTGCACACATTTCCCAGAAGTGTCTCCAAGCAATTCAGATTCTTCAAACCCTTGCTATATATCATATTGATATTGATATTATTGTTAATAATAATAATAATGTAACAACAATGCTGCTATTGTTCAATAAAAAGTTCTGTTTTCACTGTGAAATCAATTTCAATTCTCTTCATCCAAATGGCACTTCACAAAGTTTCATTCAAACCGGATGCTTTCTTCATGGTACTTACAGAGCATTTTTTTATCACAGAGCGTATTTAATTGTTTTAAATTTAAATAATAATTTAAAATAATTTCGGAAAATAAATTAATGAAATTTTGTGTAATTAACCTTAAGAACAAATTTTTATAATAACTATTATAATATTTTGAATTATAAGTAGTACTTTAAATTTCATTCAAAATTGTTTTCTGTATTTTTCAGAACTTGTCGCACTATATTGATGAGAAGGACTGTTTAAGCTTAAAGGATCTCATTAGAGGCTGCTGAAAGAAAAAAAAAAAGTGGATTTTACCTTTTCAGAGCTTATATATAATATTTGGAAGATTATTTCCTACTTAATTTATGTGGGTATTTCTTTAATAATACCTTTGGAGAAGATTTTTTTTAATTGCATTATTTCAGTCTTTTTGAAATTTGCAGAGCAGATGTTTTTTTTTAGACAGATTTATATATAGTAATTTTCTAATTTATTGAAGAACTTGAAAATTAGGAAATAAGAACCATTTGATAATAAAGGTCTGATATTTATTAAACAGAGTAAATATTAATGTGTTTATTAAAATATATAGTTGCTAAAGTTGAAGTTACAAAACTGAAGAAATACACTGGATTTTTGTCATATGAAGATGAAACTCAATGTAAATATGTTAAAGTAGATCAAATATCTTTTATATATTCAAGTGAAAAAAAATTGAATTAAATGCAACTTCATTATCTTACATTAAATGGAATTAAATACAAGTTAAAAATAATTAGTAACACACTGAAAATCATAATTTATTCTGCCACTTTTATGGTAGTCTGGATAAAAAAAAATAAATGAGTCAGATAGCCTAATTATAAATGTAGAATCTCAAAGTGGACAGTTCTAGAAGGATATTGTTTATTTTTAGTTATTTTGCCAATCTTTAATCATATTTATAACTTACTAAACCAAGATTTAGTAAGTGGTTATTTAGAAGGTTTGAAGTAAGAAAAGTTAAATTCAGCTTAATATATAAGTAAATCTTTATGTCCAACAATTAATTATAATACAAAATAAACTCAATTTATTTTTAGATATTTATAAGAGTAAGAGTTAAGAATGGAAAATATATAAATAGTTAGATTGGTTTATATGTAGATTTGCAAAAAAAGAATTACAAACACTTACATCAATCCATCTGAAATTGAACTCAACCAGTACGAAATTGAAGTGAATTTCCCATTTTATTACATGGGTATTTACATTTAATTCCATTAAATTCTTTTTCACTTGAATATATAAAAATTTTACGCAAATTGATTGCAGATGATAAGCCAATATAAACAACTTTCCACATGGCTTGAGCATAGATTTTCTCTTCTATAAATAAATTAGGACCAGATATTCAATTCTTGTTGTAAATTTCTAAACTACAATTATTTTTTTTCTACTTCCATATTTTTCCATAAGCCAAAGGATGTCAATTTGAATTTTTTTTTATATGAAATGACCATCAGATCAGTTTAAAAAACAATAGTTATCAATTTGACCATCTCTTGTAGTGCAATGAAATGACCATTTTCTAAGCATACTTCAGTCATTATTTAGTGCTTGGTAATTGATATCAGATTTCTCAAAACTTCTTTTCTATGTTGCTGTAGCTGAAAGAAATTTACAGAAGAAAATGTAAAAAGTGAGTGAGAGCAAAAAAAAAAGACAGGTGCTTTAGTACCCCACATTAAGCAAAACCAAATTATAATGAAACAGCTCTCAAGATTGGATTACATTCCTTTAAAAGAACAAAAAAAAAATAATGGTTTCCATTGTAAGAGGAACAAATACTATCGACAAAGAAAAAAAAGATATTTTATTGTTTTTATTTTTTTTTTTAATGAGTAAAACAAATTCTTAGAAATAAAATTTTAAATTAAATAATCTGTTTTTAATTAAAGTAAAATGTAATATTTCAATTAATACAATTAATTATACTGCAACTTAATAATAATTTTTAATATATATTTTTATATAAAATTTTTCATCTATATTTTTTATATAAAATTAACACTTATTGCATACAATCAACATTATCTTTATTAAATTCTACAGATTTAATTATTACATCGCTAACATACAATTGCATATTATAAATATGAAAGGTGTATAATTCTTAAATTTGCCTGTGCTTAGTTTCTTCATCACAGATATCATAAATAATTTACATATTCCATGCATATTTTTTCTTAGTTATTTTCGGGATTATATTTTTTAATTGCTCAATAATTATTGGGTATGGGAATAAGTTTCCGCCCATTTCAGAAATGTGTCATTAGTGGCACTTCTTTCGTGTTTGATGGGATGGTTAAACTTCTGTTTAAAAGGTGGAGGTTGTAGCTCTGAAACGCAGTTGTTTAAAATCATTCGGAGCGTGAAGAACAGTTTGATTTTATTCGTCGAAAATTTCAACATTTATCCCGACAAAGCAGCATTTGTGGGAAGTTCTAGTGCATTACTATCTTTTAAAGAAAAGTGCTGCTGAAACCCATCGTTGTCTAGTTAATATTTACGGTGGTCATGCTCCATCAAATACAACATGTAAAGAGTGGTTTTGGTGATTTCAACGTGAGTGACAAAGAACGCTAAAGGGCACCAAAGAAATTCGAAGACACACAACTGCACGAATTACTCAATGAAGATTCAACTTGAACGCTCGAGGATTTGTCAAATGAGTTAAATGTTGATAGATCTACCGTCGGTAAACGTTTGCATGCAATGGGAATGGTCCAGAAAGCAGGAAATTGGGTGCCATATCAATTGAAGGAGAGAGATATCGAACGACGGTTGGTCACATGCGAAGATGCTCCTTCAACAACAGAAAAGAAAGGGTTTTTTTGCATCGCATTATAACTGGCGATGAAAAATGGATCTACTACGACAACCTGAAACGACCGAAAGCAACTGTGATGCCAGGTGAACCAGGCCCCTCAATGTCAAAATGGAATATCCACAGTTCAAAGCTTATGTTGTGCATCTGGTGGGATCAGAAGGGTTTTGTTTATTATGAACTTCTAAAACCATCTAAAACCATCACTGGGGATCGATATTGATTGCAACTAATACGTTTGAATCGAGCGTTGAAAGAAAAACGGCCGGAATGGGACAATAGACACAACCAGCTTATTCTGCTATACGACAACGCCAGACCCCATGTTGCAAAACCCGTCCAAAAATACTTGGAAGGATTGAATTGGGAAATCTTACCCCACCCGCCGTATTCACAAGACATTGCTCCTTCAGATTTCCATTTATTCAGGTCCATCCATTCAGTTGACCCTTTCTGGAGAGCGGTACACTTCTCATGATGATATCGAAAATTGGCTTAAGGAATGGATTGATTCAAAAACACTGGAGTTTTTCCTTTGAGGAATCCGTTGACTACCTGAGAGATGGGAGAAAGTTGTCTCTTCCAATGGGGCATACTTTGAATAAAATCACTTTGTATTTCATTATTTCAATAAACAACAAACTGTGTTTACAAAAGAGCGGAAACTTATTCTCATACCCAATAAAAATTAAAAATAATTAATTAAAAAAAAACAATTAGAAATAACAGATCATTGAGAAAATTATTTTTTATTGGAAACTTAATTTAAGAGAATTTCAAGATCACATAGTTAAGAATGAAGGTGATGTTAACTGAACCTTCTTCCACTTTTCAAGACAACTGTTCAAAAAATAAAAATAACAGGTCATTGAGAAAATTATTTTTTATTGGAAACTGAAGAGAATTTCAAGATCACATTATACCGTATTTACTCGCATATTTTACACCCTCGTGTAATTTACGCACCCCAAATTTTAAGGGCAAATTTTGGATTTTTTTTCTTGAATAATTTTCTTGGTGTCAAATAATAGACTGGTCAGTTGTAATGGTGAAGGACCTCACCACGCTCGTCTTAAAAATGCCTTCCAACTGATGATAAAACATTTGCTTTCATGAAGGTTGCCTCTCGCTTACAAGCCCCCCCCCCCCTCACTGAGGTTTGCTACAGCTATGGGTAGTGATAAATCTCTCAGTCGGTGTACTTTTTGCTATTTGTGATGAAAATGAGTGAAAAGCAGAAGCTTACCTGTAAATATAATAGTTACTTGGCCAGTTTTAAAGTTCATGTAATTTCTATTTGCGGAGAAACATGGGAACCAAGCTGCTGGGAGAAAATTTGCTGTTTCGAAAGGATATTTTTTATTTCCTGTGTAATTTATGCACCCCTATTTGAAAACGATTTTTTCCTCCAAGAAAGTGCATAAAATATGCAAGTAAATACGGTAGTTAAGAATGAAGGTGATGTTAACTGAACCTTCTTCCACTTTTTGAATTGTTCAACCTTGATTCTGTGTCCTGCATTTGAGAAAAAGTGACACATAATCATCCATAATGAGAAGGCTTTACGTGCATGTATGAAATTAAGGAGAGAAATTGAAAATAAAATGCAGTTACTTGGTAATGTAAAATAAACAAACAGGATTAAAAGGATGGGAATAATCCAACAGTTTCAGAATACTGTGCGTATTCCATCTTCAGGGAAGGCACAAACATATACGATGACAAACATTTAGGACAACACAAGGTTCCTCACCTCAAGTTTGTCCTAAATGTTTGTGCTGTCTCTGAAGATGGAATACATACAGTATTCCGAAACTGTTGTATTACGTCCATCCATTTAATCCTGTTTGTTTATTTTACATTACCAAGTTAGTGCATTTTACTTTCAATTTCTCTCCTTAATTTTCCCTAACTTAATGTAAAAAGAATCCATGATTGGTTTTTTTTTCCCCTTCATTAATGCTGAAGTTTTTATATCAGGCTCTACATTCCTCACTAATGATGGAAAAAGTGTCAATGAATTAAATATGAATGTAGAGTAATAAACGAAAAAGAAATTAAGCTTTTCCGTTTCCTGTCAAATCCCTAGGACAAATGGTAAAAGTAATTACTTACGTGATAGAAATGAATTCTTCCTAAATTAGCATTAGCAGAACTGACTAGAAAAGGAAGACCAAAACATTATTTATTGAAAAGAGAAATAATTTGAATATAATAAGATATTTTTTTTTTATCGATGGATTTGAATTTTCACTTTATCTACTGAATCCTTGTATCAAAATATTAAATGTTCCTTATACTATATGTTTGAAAATAAATACTGCTTTTGGTTTAAAACTTGTTCTGAATTCTTTCAAAAAAAAAAAAAAAAAAACCAGAAAAGTAAATGACATTTAAAAATTATAATTAGGGGAAAGAATAGGCACTGGAAGTGGCATGTAAATAAAATAAAATAAATTTTATTGGATATAAGTTTCCTCAGAAATTCCCTACTCATAGAGGTATCTGTTAAGAAGAAAAACATTTTTTTAATTAATTATCCAAATAAACAAGTGATGGAATGTGATCATATTAAGAAATAAATAAGATAATGCTTTCAATGGTCTTTAGGATGAAGCACCTCCAGCCTGTGCAAGGCCAAGGAAATATACTTCTGCTCAGCCTCCTTTAAGTATTTATATTTGGTTGAATTTTGCAGTACAATTTTTAAAACAATTGGTTTCAGTCTGTAGTTCTTCCTCTGTACCCCTTACCAATTTGAAACAATGCACAACACAGGTTTCTGCATTGCTATCACAGAGAAATGAATTTTAGAATGATAGATTAAGTGCTATTGAGTTATTTCACATAATGACTTAAATAAGCCAAAATGGTGTGAAAGTTCTGCCATTCAAAAATTTCTTAAGAGTTGAGTCCAGTAGAAAAGGTGCATTCCAGTTGCCAGCAAGTTCGATTGCTTTTTTTTTACTTCAAACTCGTGCCGACTTGAGATAAAATTGATATCCATGTTAGTAGATCATATTTTGAATGATAGTGAAATGAACTTTGGGACTATAGTATATACTGCATTTTTCTACATTTTGCTTTATTAAAGAAATAAGAGGAAAAGGCAATAATTCTTGGATTGTTATCTCAAACAATCATTGGAGTTAACCTGACTGGCAACTAGGAGTGTAAATATGTATTATGTTTTTTGCTGTCATAAAAAGGAAAATTAAAACTGATATCCATGTTAAACATAAAAAAAAAAGAAGAAAATTAAGATTTAAAGAGAGATCAATATAAAATTGCTCAATTGACCACAAGTATAAAAGTTATGAGGAATATAAAGTTAGGGTATTGCAGGATTTCATAATAAAAAAAAAAAAAAAGATGAATAGATTTTAACATTATTTGCAATTAGTATGGAAGGAGAGAGAAAAAAGAAGAAGCAAAGATTATAGATAATTAAATAAATATTAAATTACAGTGAAATAATGATCAGGAATTTACAGTTAGGCAACTTTCAGTTGAAAATCTTAGAGATTATTCTAATAAATAATTCTAACAATCTTTATTTTACTACTAAATAAGCAGTTTCCAAAATCATCAACATTTTTTATTATTACTAATATATTAAGATATCTTTATTTAATTTATATAAGGATTTAACCTATATAATATTTTAAAATCTTTATAGTATTTCCCCAAATTTTAGTAGCCAATGTATATCCTGGGGTAAGGTCTCTCCTGGCTTATCAGAACTTGATTTGATTTGGAACTTTTCCAAATTTGATTACAAGTTCCTTGAATGAGATGCTTGAAAGTTTGGTCTGATCTGTGATAAGAGTGAATTATCACTGAAAGTGGCTTCTACTTTTCCATGACAGTGAATCCATGCTGTATCCATACTTCTCTTATTTTATGTATAATTTAAGTAATTTCAGTTGCTTTTCCAAGGACAGCAACCAAACTAATTTAAAGGATGTAGCTTTTAGCTTTAAATTACAGGTTTTCAGTTTAAGTTCTTGATTGCTAACACTTATTGCTCAGAATAAGGTAAGTCATAATCTTAACTTGAAAATTTTTTTTATATATATAAGTTCAAAAGGTCACAAAATCTGAATATTTATTATTATTGTTATTGACAATATTAAAAAAAAAAAAACATTTATTTTTCATTAACTAAATGATATTTTGATCAAAATAATTTAATTTCATTCAAATTAGCGTTTCTTCTAAGTAAGTTTAGAATTAACAGTGTATTTATAAAGTAAAAATTTTAATAAAGAAAGAATATTGAAATAAAAATTATTAAATATTAGCAATTTGATATTTTAATTATTGTTTTTCAATTTAATTTTTAAACTTCTTTACTAGGTACTTATCATTAATACGATTTTTTTTATATATATTTCTTTTTTATACTATTGGAGTTAATTTAATGAATGCAAAAGAATAAAAACAACTATTTAAAGTTTCAAAATCTACTTTAATGTCAGGATGTTATGAGAAACAGGATAGAGGAGTTGTTATCTGCCTTATGTCCACAGTCCATGAGTGTACTTAAGATAGGGGTTGAGTAATATGCAAATTAATATCAGACAGGTAGTTTATACGATGATATAAAGTTTTATTCAGTATTTAAAAAAAAAAAACATCACTTTAGTTTTAATAAATTAATTGAAATTCATAGACTTTCTTGCATAGTTGAAAGTTATTGATCTTTAATCATTTATATGTGAGTGTGTGTTTTGAGATTGATTTATCTTATCAATTTTTAAACATCAACCTGTTTGCCTTTTTAAACATTAACTTTAAATATGTATTTTAAGAAAAAAAAGTAGGTGTGTAATTTCGAAATATTTTTAGTACAGAATTTCTTATATTGTTAATATAAAAATAATGGTAACAAATTTAAACAAGTACTGTTTAAATGCTTTCGATTTTTTTACATAATATTTTTCTGATTGAACAAAAATATAATGACTGAAAGTTGTATCGTGATGCTATATATTAAAATTCTTCTCTGTGGCTTTAGTTTCCCTACTAAAGATGAATTATAATAAGAATCAGGCTATGCCTGCTTGCAATATAAATTTGTAACTATGCCCTTTAATTTTCAGCAAGAAAAAAAAAAGGACTGATTCATCCAAAAATAATAATTTTAGACTGCACAACTTTAGATTCATTTAATATTTTTTTTCTAAATATTTTTTTTAATTGTTCTTATGATAACTTCAGTACAATAAAAACTCTAACAAATTATTATTATTATATAACATATGACACAGTACAAAGACAACATCTTTGACTGGATTAATTGAGCAATTCAAGTCTCACCCAGAGACCTAAGAATTGTCCATGTATCTTCGCAAAATATAAGCAGTGCCTAGTAATGATGTTTTTTGCAGATCTGTTATTGAAATCTCATGAAGTTCCAAGCTATTAAAGTGTTTTATTATTATTATTATTATTATTTTTTGTTCGCGAATGGGCCCGAACGGACCACGCGCTAGCCCCTCCTGACAACGTCAGAACAAGGCTAGGAAATTAGAGACGAGAAAGAATGCACTTTCTCATCGAGGATACACCTGAGAGAGTGAGTCTCAGGGGGAAACGGACGAAACACAGAAGACGAAAGAAACATCCAAGCCACTACCGGGATTCAAACCCGGGAACTGGCGCATTGGCCACAACGGCAGACCGCCATCTAGACCGCATGGCCATGCCAGCACGGCTATTATTATTATTGTTATTATTATTTTATTTATAAATAAAATTACAACAAAGTCATAATTTAACAACTTAATTTTAAGAAATGAAATCCATATAAATTACTGGACAATACCTAAAAATGTAGCCATGTAGTAATTATGATTTACTTGCTATTAATATTTACTTAAAAAGCAATAACTCCAGAGGTCAACTGACTATAAGACTATGCATGAGAACATACTTCTCTAATTAAACACATATTATTGGAGAAGGGAGATCTTTCAAAATAAATTTTATTTCTATAGTTATCAATGCTTTCTTCTTTTTTTTTTTTTTTTTTTTAATATGAAAAAGGTTAGCTGTTTTGAATTGATTTGCCATTTTAATGATCGCAGTTTCTACTTCGTAACTGAAAGCATTGTTACTTTTTTTAAAAAATAAATGTATCTTTCTATTGTGAACTCACTCACAGTGATTGATGTTGGCTGCATTATTTGCATCTCTGCTCTTTCTCTTATTTCACATCAGATTTGTAGGGACATCAGACAAATCTTTTGAGGTTCCAGTAATTAAAAGCCTCATCAACTTACAAGTATTCATCAAAAGAAATTTTGATGATCATATGTTCTTTAAAAGCCTTCACAAATCACTTTCACTTGACCTTAATATTGCATCTTTATCTATAAAACAGCTAAAGAAACAAGGAAAACCTAGGCGTTGGATATAAATTTCTAATTGATGATGAAACTTTCTTCCGTGCATCACAGTTGCTGCATTGCCTGTAGTTTGCCCTACCTCGGGGTTCATTTCGAGAAAAGAAAATATTGTCTGTGTTCCTCAATGTTTTCCTTTCAAATTATATGCAGTGCATCAATAAGAAGGAAATTCTTTCTATTTTACTCTCCCATGTATTTGTTTACTTATGTATGGCTGAGGATGAATGCTTACAGCCTCTTTACTATGGAAGCAATTGAAAATAAGGATATTCAAAAATAAATAAATAAAGTTGTTATCTCATTGCTTAGCTCAAGCTAGTGTGAACAACGATAATCAGTAGGCCAAGGCATTTGATGATTTTGCATCTTTTTTCTATGAAGGTTGAAACATGGCTCGCATATATGAAAATGTGTAACATTAAATATTTGGTTAAATAAAGGCAATTTGTCAGGGCATTTTTTTGCATTTTTCGGCATGTTTTAGGGATAGGTCATTTTTTGGCAATTATTAGGTCATTTTGAGCATTTTTAGTAGTTTTTGGGAAGGCAATGTCATTTTTTTTTTAATACTCTGAGATATTATTTAGTATTCAGTATTTTTGCTTGTCCTCATTCAAGCCAACAAATTTTTCCAGGAAACAAGTAGACCTTTTTTTTTTTTTGGTTGTCAAAGTTAAAAAAGGTAAAAAAGAAGGTTTAATGTAATAAATTCAAATATTTTATTGGTCATTTCTTTTTATTTTTCTGTCATTTTTTTACTATTTTTAGGTCATAAATGCATTTTTTATTTGTCATTTATTAGCAAATTATAGGTCATTAAATGCCTTGCCCTAATAATCAGCAATGATTGGACCTCTCTTATGTTCAAAATTTTTCAATTTTAAATTTGAGAAAATGTTGTTTGGCAAGTGAAATTTCATTCAGAAAAGATAAATATAATTATTGGTTAGGAGTTTGTTGTGAAGAGTTAGTTAGACACTATTTTTAAATAGGAGTTTGGCAGCACTGACAACATTTATTCAGTGTTTTAAAGAGTTTTTCTTACATGGGAGTTCATAAGGTAGATGTTTTATTGTAATTGCATTTGACACTTTTTTTTTTTTTTTTCTGCACAAATTCATAACTAATTCTATGGATAGCATCTTTATGATAGTAGCATTAATTCTCAAATAAATCATCTACACAAGCATATACTGTACATTCGTAATGCTGAGAATCTGTAAAGTTCTAAACATTCATTTCAGTAAGTTTCTCAATTCCTTCTCTGCTGTTTCCACCTATTGCATTGTCATCCACTGCACATTGTATTTAAAAACTTTTCATGAAAGAAGAAAAATAAGTTGTTTGTTTCCGTGTGTGTTGAGGATAGTAATGTCCGTTTGACATTTATGTAGATATTGTCAGACTGAGGAAATGGAAATATTTACATGGGAAAGGAAGTGGATTAAAAGAGATAGCAATTGGAAAATTAGGTAGAAAGGAAAGAACATTGAGAGTCATGGATACATTAGCAGCAGAAAGTGAAATGAGTGAAGGGAAATGAGCGGTAGGACGAAAAACAACAACAAAGCCGCCATGGATAGCAAACTGCATAGGATGCAGTAATAAAATCTTAAGGTTAAGCATTCATTCATGCAAAAGTCAACTAATTCTTTGATTAGTCTTATCCGTTATCATTAACATTTACAAAGATATCTTTGGCTTTCTAATTTTAAGGGTTCGTGGCTGTTTCTCATAGGAAAGTGAAGGATGAACAAATGATTTTGTATTTCATCAAGTGAAATGGTATTCTGAATTATGACAGTGTATTTGTTGTTTGAAATTTCATGAATTTTAAAATCTTTTGTTCTGACTAATGTAGATATGACTGGATAAACTGGAAATTTTGTAAATGATTTTATTTTAAGCATAAGAAACAGTGTCTTTATGTTAGGAAAGGAATTTATATATTTTAGTTTTTGATAGTAAATAAGCTGAAGAATCTTCAAAACATTCATGGTATTACGAGTTACAACAGGGACAATTGGTAAGACTTTGTTTACAGTGGATTGAGAAATTTTGAGGAAAAGGATACTTAGATGCTCAGTGGTCAAATGACTTCTCTCAGGTGCAAACTATAGACATATCCATGCTGGAACCTTGAAAGGCACTAATTTCAGAATCCCATAAGGATGAGGGCTTTTTTTTTGTTATGATTTCAGAAACATCATAATTTGTCTGTAATTCCATAAAAACCTAGGCAACTGCTTTTCTTAGATATGTTTACAGAAGACAGGATAAATTATGTCCACATGAACATCAATGAAATGTATGCAACCATCATTAGTTAGCAGCTGTTGTTTTTGGCCAGTATTCTTCCAATCTTATAATCACTTAATTACGGTTCACCAAGAACAGTGCGAATACTGCCACACAGTGATTACAGATTTTGAAGTCTGTTAGATATTAATCTTTTCCATGGCATCAGTAATTATAGATAGCTTTTCAACCTTAAACGATACCTGCTCCATCATATCTATTGGTATAGGCATACCCTTAATTTTTATTAGGCAGACCCATTCAACCCAAAAAAATAATCATGCCATTTTTGGGACTGGGAAGTGGATTACAAACAAAACAATAAAATTTCTAACAAAAACAAGTCGAAAATCTTTATTTTTTTTCCATATTTTGGTGTAATGGGTGGGGTGGGAGGGCTGTTCCAACCCCAACCAACACACCATTCAGTATGTTGTTGTCTATTGGCTTTCACCAGATGTGAGTCAGATAGAATAGCCTATTGTATAATAATAGGGGAATGCCATATTTTCATTACAACGAAGCACACTAAGTCTCCTTCTTGATTTCAAAGTTAGATAATTTTTTCACATTTCTAATCATATTATGTGAGTTAATATAGCAGCTTATAATGATTAGATTGTCATTTGGTATTGTAAATCATTATTCTGCTGCTTAAAAATACAATAACGAACTTGTCAAAGTTGGAAATTTGAATATCTCATATACAGTATGTGGGCCCGGTAGGCAAGTGGTAAGGGTGCTTGACTGTGGGTTGGAGGAGGCAGGTTCGATTCTCGGCCTCGGTCCATACTCTTCGATTCTCGGCCTTCCGTGCTCCATACTCTTTCAAACAGGTCCTAGGGCTTACCCAGCCCTCTGTAGAATGGGTGGCCAAAGTGTCCATTGCAGTTAAAAAATTCTTTGTACTTGTCAGCTTTCAGTATATGTGATTTTTACATAATTAACACTAAAGAGCCTTGTAACTGTTATTAATATTTTCTTTAGGTGTTTGTGAATTAATGAAATAATTTTATTATTAATTATCAAAGTTTCTTGTATATCAGTTAAAAGAAAAAAGAATACTGATTTTTTCTATTATTAGAGAAAAATAGCTAGTTATTATTATTAGTCTCACAGAATGTTTAGTTTTGAAAATAAGTGAGAGGGAAGAACATAAATGTGGAGTATGCAATTCTTATTACTATTACATACAAGTATTTTGCTTATTCACCTCCCCATTTATGTAAAAATTGACCTTGTCACTAAACAGGATACTAAATGGAAAAGTGGGATTAATCTCACATTAATGTAGAGCCCAGTCGCAGAATTCAACTCTCCGATTGGGATCATCCTCTTAATGTTTGTAACAACTGCATCTTGTACAGATGCCATTTATTGCTTTTCAGAATACGGTGGTTGGAGCTTTTAGGACCCCCATCTCTGCAAATAATCTGCGGAAGGACTTCTTAGGGCTTTTAGAGAACGCTGCCAGGACATTAGAAGTTGTCTTTCCATCTGTTGATGTTCTCAAATGTCCGATTAATATTTAGTATATAGTAACACATGTTTGTGATCTATGGATTTGATTGTAACATCACTTAATTGTGGGGATGGTAATTTATATTTGTTGTTTAGGTTGGGATAGGAGGATCTCCCTCCTGAATAATCATTTGTTGTAATTGCTCAGTATTTTTAACGAAAAAAAATAAGAAACAACAAAAAATAACAAATCAAAAACTCGACCAATAGTCGACTATTGGTTGCATAGAGTTGGTGCTGTTTGCAACTGATGTCATTGCATTATTTGTAAGTTAATTTTTTTCCCATTGAGTCTAATTTCTACAACTGTATGAATGTTAAAAGGAATGAAACATGATGACTATATTACTTTTTATTGAAACAGTTCAATAATAATAATAATAATAATAATAATAATAATAATAATCAAGCTCCATTGTATAAACAGAGAAGCAGGCTGTAAATTCTTCTTCTTTGTCACTCCTGCCTTGTGGATCAATCTTAAGAGACTACTTAAAGTAGGCTAATTAGGACTGAATTTTTTTTTGGAAAAAAAAATTGCTAAGGAATGTATCTGCAGATCTACTTTATGAATATTCTTTGCATCTATATTATAGTTCATCTGAGATATCTGTGGATCATTTTTAGATAGTTAATAAAGACATTGAAGTATACTTTCTTTCTATTAAATCAGCACAACAGTAAATAGTGGTAATTAAGATTGATTATTGTGGATTTCATACTAAGAAATCATATGTATGTCATTATTAGTCATTTAATGATAGTTCACAGAATTTTGAAATGTATAATACATCCCTTAGTATATTCTACTGAAATAATCTTTTTATGTATTTGATTTCAAAATGAAGATTCTCGTTTTCTTTTGAAGATAATTACTTACAATGTCGAAAAAAAAGATGCAAGAGAAAATCAATGCTGGATTTGAAGATGAAATGGTAGGTAATGTTTTTGAAATTATCACTGTTAAAGGTAATGAAGTAATGCATGTAATATTGAAATCTTGAAGATGTCATCTGTTGTATGAAAGACTGACATATTTGACTTCATTCTAGCTGGCAAAAGGCAAGTTCAAAGCTGTGCAGACTTAGAAATTCATTTGTGCTGGGCCAAAGATAAGATGTGGTGTGAAATATGTATACTTCATCTTGACTTTGAACCAACATGGATGTATATATTTCACTTTAATTGAAGTAATGGTGAGAATAATTAGGGTTCATGAAGTTTTGGTCTTTATTTTAAGAATTATCTTAAGAATATGATTTGTTTAGTATAAAAGCTTTCTATTTTCCTCTCTATTAGCTTCAGGATACCAAGAAGTTCCTATTAGATTAATTACACTGGGAATCCTGATATTAAATATTTGTTTAACAAATGGTTACCTTGCTCTAGTTCTAATTTGCCATCTCTCTTATTTGTTATACATGATCTCTTTCTCACTTTGACCTTCCTTTTCATTGTGTGATGTCTTTCACGTTTTCATTCTTCCATTATCTTTTGCCATTAATATATATTCAGTTCAGTGATATATTGACAAATTTCATTTGTTAGATTTATCTTCTGATGTTTGATTTAAAAATCTTAGCAGTGAGTTTGTAAAGTTTGGCAGGCATTGTTGTTATGTACTTCTAATTTTACCAAGTAAAAGCAAATTGGTTCTTCATTCACATCTTCTATATCTTACCTTCATTGTCTATTCAGGGAGTTGAAAATATTGATTAAAACTATCATTTGATGTAAGCTTGATGATAATAAACAGAAAACTTCTTTTATACAGTTAACCGTGATACTGACAGGCTTAATATTGCTTAGTATCAAGTTAAGCCTAACGCTCAGTTTATGAAGGTAGTCCAACTAGTCTGATCCATTCTTTATTCAGATGTCTTACTTGCCTCATGAAATCGATTAACCCTTATCTTGATAGGCACTCAGCAATAATTTCATCCGAACATTTGTCCCAAGAAGCCATTTAAAGCATAAGATGTATAATTATCCATAATCCAGAGTAGCAATTAACTTATTTTAAATTTATATGCTGCTACGAGACAAAAATCCAAATATTTTCATTTGTCCTTTGAAATTGTTTAAGTATTTTGCTGAGTGGATTTTGGAATGACATCCAACTGAAGGTTTTATTTATTTGTCATAATTGAGTAATGATTATGATGATAATAGGTAAACCAAAAATCTATATTTATGCCCTAGTAAGAAAAGTTAGCTGTGTCTTGTTCATCTGGTTCAATATCTTTGAGAGATCTTAATTCCAATTAATATTAATATCTAATGATAGTAAGTTAATAACAATACCCCTTTGTTAGATTAGTTTTATCAGATAGTGCCAGTTCACCCACAATCCATCTTGGCTTTATATCTAGTTAGGCTTGATTTTGTGGTAAAACTGTCAATGTTCTCTCTTAGTTGATGACAAGTCATCATCTTACAACTTTTATATCATTAATTCAATCTGCATCATATAACCTAAGTCCTCATTGAACAAACTGTCTTATTCCTGCTTTTCCAAAATCATCCCTTTAGTAAAAAGAATTTCTTTCTATTAATTTTTAAAAGTTATTGGAATATTTTTATGCATTAAATACCTTCAATAATATTTCTGGAACAATCTGTCATCAACATTACACTAAAGAATAAAAAAAATGCAGCACTTAAAATTGGTGCCATTTTATTGAGACTCAGCCAGCTTTTAGCATACACTGAAATGTACTATTGATTAAATTAGCAGGAAAAATATGGAAAATTATCTCTCTACCAACACGATGAAGGGGTATAATTAATAAGATGTTGAACTGCTCCAAGCAGCAGTGCATACATGAACATGGAGGAAAACGGAAAACATGAGGCATAAGATGTCAAATATCACGAAGTCACTTTTCCTGTTGGGCAATAATAGTGGTTAGCACACCTTCTGGGTGTTGTTGCAGCTGTCAGCCCATCGTGTCCCAGATGTGTTCAGTAAAGATCAGGCAAGGACTTTGCAAATACCTAAAGATTTTAGTCATGTAAATATTGTAGACTAATGTGAGCTATGTAGGGACACGCATTATCTTACTGACAGAGGTTCCATGCTGGTGAAAAAATGGGACAGCTATTGGCTGCAAAATATCAATAGCATATTGTTGATCAGATACAGATCCCCTTATGACAACGAGCTCTGACTAATGGCTCCCTACACAGGTGCTAGACTTGTGATGCTATTTCACATACTGGATAGCTTTTCTTTCCCCTGAATGCTTCTCTGTTTTTGTGTTGATCAAAATAGAGATCTGTCACTTAACACTGCAGTATACCACTCTAGTTCATTCCAGTTCTGTCTAAGGCAACACCACTGAAGACAGGCTTTGCATGTAAGCAGATGTGAGGAGTAAATGCAGTGCAGTACTTGCAAAGAAAACTGTTAAGCCTGTTGTTTATCATATGCATGGCAGGTATTAGAAATATTACCTGTTTTCAGTACTTTTGCAGGTACATTGTAGTCAAGAATCCGTCAGGCATCCTTTTGAACCCACTAGCACCATGTACATACGATGGTAGTGGGATTGAGGACAGTATGGAGTGCTACATCTCTCTTAAGATAAACCAGCTTCTCTAAGGCTGATGATTCTGCCATACGTAAAGTCTATTAGCTGTCAGAATGGCTGTTGATGTCTATGCAAGGGAATCTTTAGCAGTCTACAATGTTTGGTCACTCAGAGAGGTTTGATAGCCTTTATCTGTGTTTCACTGACTGTACCTGTGACATCAGCTTGTGTCTGTTCAAACACTGTGATCGATCCGCAAACCTAATCATTTGTAAGCATTCACAGGTACTACTTTCTCCACACACTGCATAACGCCTTTACAGTGTTTCATTTTTTTCCCCTTTTCATGTATATATTTTTACTAGTAAAAATACCATGGATCGGGCAGGTTACAAAAAAGTTGTCCTGATATAGATGATGAAGAAATTGTAATTGTGTAATCACTTTGAAACTTTTCCAATTGGTAAAAAAGGCATATGGTAATTACAAATTACATTATAAACCTGCTACCATCGCTTTGCTCCAGAAGCCTTTATTAAAAAAAAATAAAACACTTTATTCAAAAAAAAAAAAGCAAATTACATCAAATAGACTAAAAACTGAAACTTAGAATTAAGAACACTCATGCCATATTTCATGTTTGCTACTCCAGCAATTTCGGAGATATGCATACCCTACAGGAAAGATCCATCCTCCTTGTTTACATTACTTAGGATCCAAATTGAAAATTCTGTGAATACAATAATCTTCAGCAGATAAATTTATTTCATTGTTTAATGAAATTATGTTATATTTGCTTAAAAAAATGGTCAGATTTAAAATAATATAAAATATTCATATAATTGTTCTACTAAACATTCCTTGGTATGTTGCAGTATTTTTTTTTTTTTTGTTCAGCCATTGTTATGAGCAATATGTGAAAACATAAATTGATATGGATACTTTAAATAGTGAATAACCTTACTTACACTTATTTTTGATTGCATAATTCCATAGTGAATATTCTTTGTCTTACTATGCTTGTAATTGTTCTTATTGTTATTTTCTTTTTTAATGTAATCCAATTCATGAAATGTATCAGTTTCTATTCTTGATAATCATTTAACTATAAATTGACAATATTTACAATAATTCTTAAACAACTAAAATTATAATTTGGACGTGTAGCTTTTGTTTGTTGTCACCAAGATTATATTTTACTTTTCTTTTTTAGATAATAAAGTAATATTACCTACATTGAATGAATGTATTTCCATTTGTAATCTTCATTATTTGTTTTATTTCCTTTATTCACTACAGGTGATAACTGGATTCAAGAAATCTAAGCTTCACATTTTTTTATTGGTTTTTGGAATAATATGTTCAGGAGGCCTGCTTCTACTTTTGCTGACTTGGAAATCAAAGTTTCGTTTAATGGCTACACATAAAAAGTCTTCATTACAAGAAGCAGATAAAGTTTTTCTGGAGGTATACAAAAATATAAATAAATAACTTTTCTTTTTTATTTTTTTTTTATTTTCATGCAAATAGTATAGATAGTTTAATGTGCAATGAGTAAAAATATTATCTTAAGAAAATAAGAGAATGCACAAGGTGGATAATAATATGAAAGATATACATAAAAGAATAGTTAATTTATCACTGACGGTTTCAGTTTCCCACAGTAGACTACTTTCAAGGTGAGAACAGGATATGGAAGAAAGGCAAAGCTTCATTACAAGATGCCTGATATTAGTTAATACTAGAAATATTAACTTGAAATGGAAGGATCCAAGAGCATGAGAGAAACATTTAAGAAATATTTATATAGAAAAAATAAAAGTTTCCTTTGGCATAGAAAGTATTAGGTTCAGAAAAGTTGCATCATGGTTAAAGGCCCAAGAATTAGAAATGTATTAAATTGAATAAAGAACTGGCAGGGTATTGGAGGAGAGCCACTGAATATCCCTGGATATTATTCAGTTTGGAACTGTACTTTTGTAACTATGTAAGCCGTTGCCAATCATCATTTAAATAGTTACTGATACTTAGCTGTGAATTGAAGAGGATTTGGTTTGTTGGCAGATTGCCTAATTAATAGCTTTCTCTCTGTACAATACCATTGTTGCACGAGTTTACGCACATGTGAGCTCGTGCATTCATTTGTGATTGTTGGTTTTTTTGGTCTGATCTATGACTGACATGTTTTTCTGTTTATGTAAGTTTTTAGTCGTTAAATAAATGTTTTCGCTGTTATATATGGTGGACTTTATTTAGTCATCCTGCTGGAGAATCCCTAGCACTTTAAATATCTACTAACAAATAGTAACAGGGTTAACTTTCTATTTTTGCCAACTTAGAATCAAAATTCCATTCGTTCATCATTCATAAAAAGTTTTCATTACAACATATTTTCTGGAGGTATTCAAAAATATATATTAACAGCTATACATCTTTATTTTATTGCTTTATGCATTTTTTTTAAAGTTTTCTTGAGAAAAGTGAATGAATGTGATATTCAAGCTATCAGTGATGAGAATTTTGTGAGATTAAAATTTCAAATTAACCAACATAAATTCAACACCATCCTGAATAATAGCTAGGTAGGGCAATAGATTGAAAACTGATTAAGTACAGAATGCTAATGGACAGAATGTACTGCTTCATTGATATTCTAAAAGCTCATCAGAGTACAGCTTACTGGAAAAGATGCACTAAGGGATAGTAGAAAATGTTGGAGTCACATGGTGAGATGCTCTATCAACTAAAACAAAGTTGAGGCACATTGAAGAGTGAAAATGACAGCTTCATTCTGTGGATCTTTCTTTGAATTCTATCTGCCCAAAGTTATTCCTCATCAATAACTGACACAAGAAGTTGGTCTGGTTCATTCAGTCATTACTTACTGCTGATAAGCTAATGACTTGTGCTCTGAACTGATGATTTGCTTCATTAATTTTAATGATGAAATTTATCTCTTTAGTAGGATACATCCTTAATTTAATGTAAAAAAAAAAATCTAGCTTTTTAAAAATATTACTTTAAATAGATTAAGTCAGCTATCTCATTTTTTAGGGTGAATTCATTGGCAACTTGGACAAACTAACTGATCTCCATGCAAGCCCGGATTTCCGCCTAGGCCAAGAAGGCCCGGGCCTAGGGGCCCCACCGTATTGGATTGGATTTTTTTTTGGTTGTTGAATTGGAGATTTCGTTGGTTTTTTTTTGGTTGTAGATTTTCGGGATGAGGGGGGGGGTTGCAAATATCAAGTGCCTAGGGGCCCTGGGTGTTTAAGTCCGGCCCTGTCTCCATGGTTGTCTTTAATACATATATATATATATATGTTTGCTATAAAATATAATAAGCTTAAAGAATACTGCTAATCATCATTGTGTTCATGAATAGAGGCTTGAGAAAAGACATTAATTTTTTTCCATACATTTGTTAATTTTGTCATTTGCTAAAGAATAATTCCTAATGTTATACAGAAAAATATCTATTAAAAAGTAATTTTTCTTATTAAAGTTGATAATTTGTTATCAATGTCAACTTTTTATTTCTAATAAAAAATTGCATTTTTTAGGATGTATATACTCAGCAATTTGTTGAAGATATTTATTCAACTAACATAGTTCATGGGGATAAAGTAAAGACTGTCAGATATTTCTTCAATAAGAATTTAAAATACGTATGGGAAAAAGATGCACAATGCTTCCTTCGAGTAAGGTTAGTTTCTCCTCTTATTTCTTTAAAATAATAAAATTGTTTTAAAAATTATCTTTTATTGATTTTCTTCTAAATTCTAAAAATTACAAAAACTAATATTGCCGATAAAACCCAAAGATTAATGCATGTAAAGAAATATTGAATGAAACTTTAAATGGGTATTTAAATATGAGATACTTTCATAGAAGAATATTCACTTCTAGAATATATTTTCATATGAAGACAATATTTATGTCAAGAGTTTGATATCCCAGAGGCCAATGTTGTGATTCAACATATATCTGTGTTTATCAAAGTGTCTATGATGATTCAAAATTCCTTGTACAAACTTTAAAGGAAGGTCAGAATACAAAAATAAACCGTATTCATAGTGAAACGTATGAATGCATACTTTACCCGAATGTGCTAGAAGGTGCACTAAGGCTAAGAAATAAGAAACAACAAGTAAGGTAGACAACATGTTTATTAGTACTATATTTACATTATAACAGTAAGATGTACACTTACAGGTTCACAGTAGGTGCTCAAAGTTCCTTCCACCAACCGTTTAATGATTGGGCACATGTCTGTTGAGGAATCGTTCACGATACAATTGTACAGCTGTTTGTACTTTCCTTTTCACTGCCCATACGCTAGTCGCATATCTATCCTCTCAGCATTAGTGAAGCAATACATCCTACTGATACAAAGTCAGCATCTCAAATGACTGTGGCTCACATTTCCCAACTAATGTACTGCCAAACAGTCTCTGTAGCACATTCAAGTTGTATTTGTGGACTTATGTTCCACAATGAATACAGTTTGTTTTTGTATTCCTGACCTCCTTTAAAGTTTGTATAGGGAATTTTGAATTGCCCTGTATAACTGTAGTTGTAATCTTAGCAGTTATAAGTCCCCAATCATCATCTTGTTTTTACAGAATACAATGACAGTCCAGTGATATATAATGAGATTCTGTTGCACATTTCCTGCCATTTCTTCATTGCACTCTTTTTGCAGCCATTGCCATTTTGCAGCAGGGTAATAATTCTATTTAGCACACAGATTCTAAAAAGTGTGAACAATTTCCTTTGACCTACAAGGTCCCTAGCTTTTTACCGTATAACATTTCTTACAACACTTGAAATATTATGGAATAATATCTAATACATCATCTGCAGTCAGCGAAACTATTGGACAGCTTACATCACTCATTGAAATAAGACTTATTAAATATGCCGAAAAATACTTATACATCAGTGTCTTAATGTTTGTCTGCATGAATCTGCCAGAAGTGAACACACCAGTTGAAAATCAAATATTTTTTCCAAGCTGATATTGTACTCATTTGTTTATTTCATACATGTAGTTAAATCTAATAAATTTCATTTATATCGTATTAATATTTATGGATGTTTGAGTTTTATTGGATCTAACATTGTTTTAACTTAAGTTCGAAATTGAATGTTAATTTATTCATAGGTTTATTAGTATAAAGGATGATTCAAAATTGCATTATAAAAACTAAAGTTTGTACAAACTTTAAAGTTAGGGTCAGGAATACAAAAACAAACCATATTCATAGTGGAAATTATCTCTGCAGACTCCACCTGAATGTGCTAGGGGGCACTGTTTGGCAGCACATTAGTTGGGCAGTGTGAGCCATCATCATTTGAGACATTGACTTTATACGAGTAGAATGTTTCACTTCACTAATGCTGAGAGGACAAATATGCACCTAGCCTATAGGGAAGTGAATGGATATGATGAGCTGCTGTACGATTGTATCGTGAACGGTTCCCCAACAGATGTGTGGGAATCATCAAACATTTGCATATTTGCACTAGAGATTGTTGGTGGAAGGAACTTTGAGCACCAACTTGATTTTGTACATGTCCACCTTACTGTCATATTGTAAACATAGGGCTAATAAACATATTGTCTACCTTACTTGTAGTCTTTTATTTCTGAAACTTTTTGTACCTTCTAGCATATTCAGGTGGTGTTTGTGACATATGTTCCACTATGAATACAGTTTGTTTTGTATTCCTGACCAACCCTTAAAGTTTGTACAGGGAATTTTGAAACACCCTGTATCTGTATACAACAGATACAAGTTCATTAAAACTATTAGACATAAATTTTCTGATGATATAAGAATATTGTTTTTATTGAACCTATCTTATTTGCTGGATTGTTTGACAAACATCTAAATAAAGCATTTCCACTCTTTGCCTTTTATATAAATATATTGGTTCATTCTTTAACTGTCATCATGTATTTTTGTTTAAATTTCACTCTTTAATTTTATAAATAGCCATATTTTATTGATTTAACCTACACTTTATTAAGTTTTGAATTTATATGATAATTTCTGAGAAGAAACATTTTTTTAAAACTATTAAACCATTTATATTAATATTTTTTTTGTTAATTTTTTTAACAGTGGACTTGAAAGTGGAAATAAATGCTCTTATTTTCATGATAATAAAAAAGGACTGAGTTCTTCTTATTCCAAAGCAAGACAAGAATTTTATGGAATAAATTCAATTGAAGTAGAAATTAAACCAATTCTTCATTTACTGTACGATGAGGTATAGCTTTTTTTATGTATTTTGGAATTTTTATTTTAACAAAAATTTTTATTTAATTTTGGTAATACTATGTTATCATCTAAACGAATATTACAATTATACATGTTTAATGAAAAACTTCTTTTCAAGGTCAAAACTTAGATCTCAGACTGACTTTTGAAAACTAATTAAATTGATTGATTAAACTTAAAAACTATTTCATGACATCATTGTTCTCTCTAATTTTAATTGGCTTTGTACAAAAAATATTTCAATTTCTGCACAGTTTATTTGAATCTATGTAAAATTAAAGTGCTAAATTCTTGAGTAGCAATTTGAATTCATTTTTTTCTGTTTGGTTCAGTTTTATAAGTGTGCTGATTTTATAGCTTGTAGTCATTTGCACACAATGCATACCTTAGATGGAACATTGTTGTGATCCATTTTAAGATTAAAGAGATGAAATTTTAAGATCAAGAACTTTAACATTTCAAAACTTCCAAAAGTAATTCCTTTACAATAATAAAAAAATTGCCTGCAAAAGAATTTCCTCACTATTTAGTGCCAGTTTTATTGATAAAAAAAAAAAAAAGGATAGTGTTCACCCACACTCATTAGATAGCACTTGTGCATATTTTTGATGTTGCTTCATGGTGCAAAGTTTGATGTATCTACTTGAAACTATAATATTGTGTGTGTGTTTGTCAAAAAACAAAACAAAAAAAACAACAACTTTAAAATGCATTTTTCATTTTTCATTTAGTTTCTTATTTTCTTTAGTTTCTCATTTCTCACCTAAAATGTCTTAGATTAACAATTATATTGTAGAACATTTAAGAGTTTTATAAAAAAAAAAAAATTGCAGATTTACTTTTTACTGAAAATTGTTTAGTTTTTTTTATTCAACTTTAATTGAATTTATAAATCTTTGTTAAAGGAAGAGCTTCATTTATTTCTGTCTTTAATGTTTTCTTTTTCCAAAACTCATGTTTAAAAGAGGTAAATTGAAAAAGAAAAAAAAATATATGAAATTTTAAATTTTCTACTTTTTTTTATTTTAAGTTTTTAAGAAGTTTTAAAAGTTAAAGTAGTAGAAGGAGATGTATATTAACTCACACTGATCTATTCAGTATAAATATCAACTGTTATAGAAAAAAAAAATCCAACTACTCCATTTAATTTTTTTTTGTGTGAAAAAGAATAAGTTTAATTGGGTAAACTGTAATTAGATATATTACAAATATATATTGATAAATTATAAATACAGTTTACCATTATTTTTTCAGTCTTTTATGTATGCCGGTATCTACAATATTTTACAATCTGAAATATTATTCAGAGTTTGGGCTTTATAAAGGCTGATTGAATTATTTTGTACTTAGTACATTAAAAAATGTATATTTTTGATCGTTTTTGCATAAAATAAGATAGCAGGACTTAATAACAGAACTAGATGCTACTTAAAAGTCATAAATACAATACAAAACCATCATTAAAAAATTTTAAAAAAAAAAAATGGGTCATAGTATTTGGTCTGAAGACTTCGGGGAATCTTATTAAACAGCAAAAAGCAGCAATCTGAATTGTGAAATTTGGTAAGTTCCATTTTAAAAAAATATTAATTTTTTTAGAAAAAAACTTTATTATGTCTTTTTTTTTTTTCAGATATTACATATTTTCAGCTTTTAATATACTAAAGTATACTGCTTCATTTGAAAGTTTTAAAATTACTATTTCTGCAAAAGAAAACGTGACTGTCATGGTATAACTAAAATTTTATAAATTCAACAGGCGTTTTCAGGCATTAGAATTTTTTCATCAACATTAAAAAAACTTGACTATATTTCATTAAGCATTTGAGAGTTATTTTCCAGAAGCAATTCTTATATTCAATTAATTTCAAATTTACCTACTGTTTGTTTTCTTTTTTTCAGGTTGTCAATCCATTTTATATATTCCAACTGTATTCAGTAATTTTGTGGTCAGTGCAGCTATATTATTATTTTGCTATTGGTGTTCTGATATTATCAGCTGTCTCAATTACATTTTCAGTTCTAGAAACAAGGAAAGTAAGTATAATATATCAATATACAGTATATGTAATTGTAATTCTTGACAAACTGAGAAATGAAATGAAATAAAAAACGGTCAACTAGATCACTATAAAACAAACTCTTTAATCATGTTATTTTGTTTCTCCTAATCGAAGAAACTTCTTCAGATGAATAATAACTGAAAATAATATAATTCCTGGCTACAGAATTCATATACAAAATGAATTTATAATACTGAATAACAATCACGTATTACGTAAATAAGGAATTGATAACATGATATAACAATCTCTTAGTATGTAAAAAACAATAGTACGTTATCAATTCCTTATTTACATAATAAGAGATTGTTATATTATAATTCATTTTGTATTTGAATTCTGTAAACAGGAGTTATATTATTTCCTGTAATTATTCATCTGAAGAAGTTTTTCGATTAGGAGAAACGAAATGTCATGATTAAAGAGTTTGTTTTATAGTGATCTAGTTGATCGTTATTTATTAAAATAAATAAAGATGAAGTTCACCTATATGAAATGAAATGAATTAAATAACAAGGAGGCTTAACGTGCATATAGTGAAATAAAGAAAGATTGAAAATAAATAAAACGAACTTACTTACAAAATTGTTGAGGAGAGAATTATAAAAGAACAATGGATGAGACCAAGTTATTCACAAGTGACATCCTGGAACAGCTGTTTCATTGCGCTTCCGATGTCTTATTCATACCAGCCTCAGTAGCGAGACCTTGTTATTTACAGTGACTTCTCCTGGCTGATGATCGCCAACGAGCGTGAAACAGCTGTTCCAGGATGTCACTTGTGAATAACTTGGTCTCATCCATTGTTGTTTTTTAACGTTTCACATACGCAGTTTGAAGTCTTATACTTTAAAAAAATTCATTGAGGCCGCTCGTCATGGCACATGAATTTTCTCACTCGTTTTTTCCATTAGTGAGTTTTTCTTTGAGAATTATAAACATGGTAATAATCCGACAGTTTCAGAATACTGCGCATATTCCTTCATCAGGGACGGCACAAACATATAAGACATTAAAACAACATTTAAGACGACATGAGATGGGAAGGCATGGGGAAAGTGAGGGAAGTGAGAGGATTGTGCAAGTTTAGCAGTAGTGATGGGCGTTTTGCTAAACTTGCACAATCCTCTAACTTCCCTCACTTTCACCATGCCTTCCCACCTCGTGTCGTTTTAAATGTTGTTTTAATGTCTTATATGTTTGTGCCATCCCTGATGAAGGAATACGCGCAGTATTCTGAAACTGTCGGATTATTACCATGTTTATAATTCTCTCCTCAGCAATTTTGTAAGTAAGTGCGTTTTATTTATTTTCACTCTTTCTTTATGAATTAAGTAAATAAATAAATAAATAAATAAATAAATAAATAATGAATGAATGAATGAATGAATGAATGAATGATCTTGAAAAAATCTGAAAAAAAAGTATTAAATTATTTACATTTGATCCTATTAAGGACTTTATGGTCAGCAGTGAAGTTTATCTATTACATATTGGAAAAATATTGTGTTAATTTCAATGGAATTTAAGATTCTAGGATTTTAATATTATTTGAATGAATAAAATGAATAATTTATCAAGGATATTCTAATGAATTAAACCTGTTCTTATTTTTTTTGTTTTCTTAGCAAAGTAAACTTTTGCATGACGCGGCTTATTCCCATTCACTTGTCACTGTTCTCAGAGATAATCAAGGTAATGAACCATGCATTTTCTGTATCTTCTTTCTTATAAGAATGATTTTTTCTGAAAACCTTTGTACAACTTTCAATGAATCAAACTTTCATGAAGTTAAATAAGGAGATTTTTATTTTCAGATACAAAACTAAAAGCAAGCAAAGTAATGATTTGTTGTACATAATAACATATATATGAGAGCATACTGACACTATATTTTATTATAAATATAAATTTTATTATACTTCTGCTATTATTTTATTAGCTTGTTGTTACATCAGTTGTATACACTTTGTGTATACACACAAAATTCATCTCCACATGCATTTGATAACTTCATTGTTGTAATTGGTGTGGAAGGATTCCTATTTTGTAACATTATTTGTAGCTAACAGAGCATTTAAGAGTAAATATTAATACTTTGGATCATTAGCCACATTTTATGATCCATCTTGTGAAATATTAAAAGATTAGTGGATAAATAGTCGTCAAACCAGAATAGAATTTTAAAAAAAAGCATTTAATCCCTGAAACAACTGCATACACAACTGTACTTTGTAATGGCAAATACAATAATCGTATAACTTACTGACCACAGCATCCCAGCCGTATACATCCCAGAAAAATGAATACACATCTAAAATATTTTGTTTAGCTTTAGCCAATTATATGATAGTTGTCTTGGAAATTGTCACATCTAATCATCTGAGAAATCTTTTTGTATAAATGTCTATTGAATCTACTTGGATACAATTCTTCTAGTAAAAGTTTACATTGTTTTTGCAACATTGAATTGACAAATGATAATTCCAGTTGCTAAAACAAATTCATCAAGGTTTTATTGATAGCAATATTTATATCAATAATAGAATTATAAAGATAAAAATTGCTTATTATTAAGCAAATCACAGGGACATATATAGGATTTTATTTCGACGGAGGTCAAGCTAGGAAACCAACCAACAAAAATAAAAAAAAATAAAAAGTCATTTTTCAAAGGAGGAAGGCCAAGATCCCTTCAACTTGCCATTGAACCAAGGGAAAATAGAGCTAATCTATACATTTTGAGATATCAAGGGTGGGGGCCAGCCTATATATGCCCATGGGCAGTCATATTACATGTAACTCAAAAAGATATTGAATAGCCATTGCAATAAAGCTTTGTGCATAACTAATCAAATATTTAAATCAAACTAACTGATTTTATATATTATCTAACAAGTTCAATTTTCACTTATGGTTGTGGAACTTGAACTTTGCAATAAAATCAAAAAAATGAGAAGAACAGAAATGTACAACTTTTGAGACAGATTCATCTGTAAACTGTTGGTTGTAGTCTTTGCCTTGATTGGAAAAAAAAAATATTGATATTTTATGAAAGAGTTAAATCAAATGTTAATGTTGAACACATCATTAAATATTGTTGCAATTGGAAAGAGTGTATTTTATGATTGAAGAAGAGTAGAATTGTAGGACAGATGTATTATCATCCTAAAGGCAAAAAATGTTGGATTAAACAGTGATAGGCCACTTAACCAAAATAATCAAATAAAGAAGAAGAAGAACTGTCGAAGGGATGAGATAACCTGTTGAATGTATGTTGATCTTACACTAGATAGCAGCAAGTGAAACAGTGAGATCTTCTAGTCAATAAATGCTGACTTCTGAGGAAATTAGCTCTCAAATAATACATTCTATAATGGACATTCTGTAATAATAATAATAATAATAATAATCTCATCAACCTATACGAAAAACACATAGGGAACACTTCCACCAAAGAGCACAACACTCCTCACTCCACTCAGCCATTGTCAAGGCTGACATACACTTCACACCCCTGGACCTCGCAAACCCTTCTCTAACACTCACCAACCCCGACATCCACACACAGCAGCTGCGGGAATCATGGGCTCGTAAGGAACTTTATGGCAGACATTGCCATGAACTAAGCCAGCCTCATGTCGCCATGGAAGTGTCGAACAGATGGTTTCGAGTGGTGAGCTGTTTGGGGAGACCGAAGGGTTCATGATCGCGATACAGGACCAAGTCATCCCCACACGCAACTACAAGAAACACATTCTACATGACGCAAACACACATGACGACAGATGCAGGAAATGCCACACTACGCATGAGACGATCGACCACATAATATCTATCTATCTATATCGCCCGTAACACCCAATACTGGGTATGGACGCTCTCCTACCAGAGGAGTTTAGGCTAGATACCGCAAGGGGGCGCCAACCCCAAGGGAAACATAATATCAGGCTGTCCCCTTCTCTCCCAAACAGACTACCTCCACTGACACAATCAGGTAGCGTTGATCATTCATCAACAGCTAGCACACAAACACTCACTTATTCAGAACATGGTCCCATACTACAAGTACACACCACAAAGCGTACTAGAGTCACCCTCACATAAGCTGTACTGACACAACCACATATCTCTAATTTTCCTTCAACCTTTTTTTTTTATATACACTTGGCAATATGTGCTTTGGTGCTTGACCCGCCATATTGTCTTAGCTTGGGAAACCCATGGTTTGAAGCTTTTTCGATATAATAATAATAATAATAATAATAGTAAATAGATATATAAATTGTGCACTTTCCTTGTAGACATCTAGCATTGTTCTGAATTGATTTCTAACCAGTAATCAATGGAATTGTTGAGCTTATGATTTGATAAAATATTTGTATAAAATAAAGTTGTTTTATTGATTAGCAATTAATGCTTGTGTTTTTCTTTTCATTTACTTAAGAATCCTTGAAATCATCATTTGAACTTGTTCCTGGGGACGTTGTAATTCTTCCCAACCATGATTTTGTTTTAGAGTGTGATTGTGTTTTACTAAGTGGAAATTGCATTGTTAATGAAAGTATGCTAACAGGTGGGTTTGAAATATCCTTTTATTTAAGATTTTTTTTACCTACTACACATTCTTACATCTATTTTAGTTTCAAATTCATCTATGTAAAATCTTGTGTTTGAAATTAACTTCTTTTAAAAAGCTTTATAAATTCATTCACAGTATTAATTATTATAAATCCAAATTTTATAATTTTAAACCTTTATTTTTAAAAAAGTCCTCATAACTAATTTTATTTTTTTTTTTATTTTTTTTTTATATATATATATATAGAATTTGTTTAATTATCTGATGATGATTCTAGCACAAATACATTACATGCTGAAAATTTTGTAAACTTAAGCCAATGATGAAGTAATTTGATTGTCAGTATTTTGTTCCAACCCCTTGATGAGAGCTCATATTCATAAAGTGGCTTATTTAATGAATTCAAAAATAGTAATTAATTATAATTAAAAAATGCACTGCATCAAACAGAAGATAAAGTAGTAGAGCAAACCAAAGTAAACATGATGTGCTGAGTAATAGCAACATGTTTAGTAGCGGATTGGTTGAGAACAGTTGAAAGACAGTATTTCAGTGACATTTCACACACACAATTGGCTTGACCAAGATTTCATCCATGTGTCTCAACATTTCATTCATTGCTCTCAACTGTATTAGAAAGTTGTTGTTTATTTTTTGTTTTTTGAAAATCTTGTTTGATCTTAAAATGAAAGTTGTTTTGAAAATTCCTGAGAATACCAGATGTTGATGTTATCATAATAAGTTTCCAGTAGTAATTTCTGAGATTCTAGAACTGTCATTCCTAGTACAGACTAACCATGCTGAAAATTGCTTAGATTACTGTTTAAGCATTCTAATTTACAACTGAACAGTTGCTGAAACTGAGCAGCTTCTGCCTATCTCCTTCTTTTTATAACATCTCATATCAAATGGGACACACTGCTAATCAGGACTTTCTTTCTAGAAAAAAGATACAGGAACTGTGGTCATTTTCCATAGAAGCATATTCATAGTCACTTTTTAGAGAGCTTGAAGCACACAAAGCTATTAAATTATGTAAATAGTTGCTGTTAGAAATACTAAAATACTTTTTTGTAGACTAATCTTCCAAACTTTTGACATATCTCCAGTTTTCTTTTCCCTACTACAAGTTTTACTTTGGATGTCTATAGCTGAATGCCATTCTTGTTGCAATTATGACTTCACATATTTAAGAGGGTTAAAAGATGTAAATGGTGACCCTACAATCCTAATGAAAAGCAGATTTTTCAAGGTATCAATTAACATAGCTGCCCTCTCTGGTGCTACAAAATTAGGTTCATTTGAGAAAAGCCTCTCTCACTTTCGCTTGAAGATATAGGGATGGTGTTGAGAATATGTTTTAACTTGGCAAGTTTTGATCATGCACACGTGTCTCTTAAGCAATCAGATATCTTGCTTAAGCATAGTTTGCTTATTAATTGTAAACAGGATAAACAATTTATCTCTTTGGTAGATAAATGAAGAGCTTAAATCTTAGTTTTTAAAACTACCATTTAGTGAGCTAGAATTGTCACTGGGAAATTCAATCAGGCAAAATTCGAAATACAAATGCAAGACATCAAAAAGTCTTTTATGACAAAATTAACTGTTTTGAGAAAAAGTATCGTATTATGTTACTGTTCAAAAAAGGTACCAGAATGCTGTTCTGGTGTGTTCCAGCTGAAAAAAAGCCCTGCTGCTAGTAGAGATGTTGATTTGGTGAAACATAGAAATATTAATCTCATCCCTGTTGTATTTATATATAAGGATGATAATAGAGCTCTAGCAGTCTATTCAAACTGCCTTGACAAACTGCTATATGTTATCACTGCAGGATTTTTTTTTTTAATTCTTTCTTTCATTGTAGGATTAAGAAATGCCACCTTCTCAACAAGGTACTGTAATCATTTTGGAATCTAATTTCATTTCAGATTTATTATTTTTTTTTAACTATTATTATTACCTTTCCATAGGTGAAGGTATCCCAGTTTCAAAATTGCCTCTGCCTAACGATTCCCAGGTGTTGTATGATATTGAGAAGCACAAAAAAAATACTTTATTTTGTGGAACAAAAATCTTGCAGGTCAAATCTGGAGAATCTGAAAAAGCTAAAGCATTAGTAGTAAGAACAGGTTAGATGTGATTATTATTATTATTATGTTTGTATGTTTCAAACCTTGGGTTTCCCCAGCAAAAACAATATGGCGGGTCAAGGACCAAAGCACATACTGCCAAGTGTAAAGATGTGTGCAAGAATGATTAGGGATGTGTGCTTGTGTCCATAAATTTCCTAACTATGCGTGTAGTGTTGAGTACCACAGCCTTCTGCAGTTGTGCATAAGTGTTTTTGTGAAGTCCTAGTGTGCTGAGACTGTGGTGCAATGTGTGAGGCACCAGACCAGTGGCAGACAGAACGATGGGTACAACACGTACTCGATCCTGCCTCCACTGCTTCTGGAGCTCGTGTGCTAGATCAGTGTATTTACTGATCTTGTCTGCGTGAGTTTTCTGCATGTTCTTGCTGATAGGCACTGCAATATCAATTAGATAGGTCTGTTTGTTGACCTTATCAACAAGTGTGATGTCTGGTCTATTGTGATGTATGGTTTTGTCTGTGTGAATGGGGCGGTCCCAGTATAGTTTATATGAGGGTGACTCTAATACGCTTTGTGGTATGTATTTGTAGTACGGGACCGTGCTCTTAATAAGTGAATGTTTGTGTGCTAGTTGTTGATGAACGATCGACGCTACCTGATTGTGTCGGTGGAGGTAGTCTGTTTGAGAGAGAAGGGGACAGCCTGATATTACGTGGTCGATCGTCTCATGCGTAGTGTGGCATTTCCTGCATTTGTCATCATGTGTGTTTGCATCGTGTAGAATGTGTTTCTTGTAGTTGCGTGTGGAGATGACTTGGTCCTGTATTGCGATCATGAACCCTTCGGTCTCCCCAAACAGCTCACCACTCGTCAGCCATCTGTTCGACGCTTCCATGTCGACATGAGGCTGGCTGAGTTCGTGATGATGTCTGCCATGGAGTTCCTTACGAGCCCATGTTTCACGCAGCTGCTGAGTGTGGGTGTCAGGGGTGGTGAGTGTTGGAGAAGAGTTTTCGAGGTTCAGGGGTGTGAGGTGTGTGTCAGCCTTGACAATGGCTGAGTGAAGTGAGGAGTCTTCTGCTCTTTGGTGGAAATGTTCCCTAAGTGTATGTACTTGTTTTTCGTGTAGGGTGATGAGGTTGATGAGTCCTCAGCCTCCCTCCTTGCGGGGAAGAGTCATCCTTTCCGTAGCGGACTTGGGGTGGTGCATGTTGTGTTTCGTGAATGTAGTGCGTGTTGCGCGTTGTAGTGCTTCGAGTTCAGTGTTTGTCCATGGAATTATGCCGAACGAATATGTTAGTGTGGGAACGGCAAAAGTGTTGATAGCTTTAATTTTATTTCTGGCGTTGAGTTGTGTTTTGAGGATTTTGTGAACTCGAGCAAGGTATGTGTTCTTCAGTGCATTTTTGATGTTTGCGTTGTCAATGACGCGCGCTTGCTGGAAGCCCAAGTACTTGTAGGTCTCTCCCTGTTCCATGGATTGGATGGCCAAACCATGGTCCAGTTCAAAACACTCCAAATTCGAAGTCTTCCCACGTATTATGTGTAACTTGCGGCATTTGTCAATTCCAAATTCCATCCCAATGTCTTTGGTGAACTGTGTGGTGGCTTGTAGTAAATTAGTAAGTTGTGCATTGTTTGTGGCATAGAGTTTAATGTCATCCATGTAGAGTAAGTGTGTGATTTTATATGGTGTCACAGTGCCTGTGGTAAGCCTATAACCGTGTTTTGTGTTATCTAGTATATGGCTCAGTGGATTCAAGGCGAGGCAGAACCAAAGAGGACTCAAGGAGTCTCCCTGGAAAATACCTCTCCTTATGGGAATGGGATCTGTAGTGATGGAGGTGTTATAGGTGCGTAGGTGTAATGTTGTGTTCCAACTCTTCATCGTTGCAGCTAAGAATGCCGTGATCTTGGGGTGAATTTTGTAGATATGAAGAGTGTGTAGGAGCCAGGAATGAGGGACAGAATCAAATGCCTTCTTGTAATCGATGTATGCGATATGTAAGCTCCTATTCTTCGCACGTGCCTGGCGCAGGATTACAGAGTCAATAAGGAGTTGCTCCTTACAACCCTGGGAATTCCTGCGACAGCCCTTCTGCTGTTCGGAAAGAATGTTATATGTCTCGATGTGTGTGTAGATCTTGTCTGCGAGGCAGGAGGTGAGGAGTTTGTAAAGTGTGGGGAGGCAAGTGATTGGGCGGTTGCGCTGTTTCAGTGTTCTTGCTCTGTAGGTATGTGACACCCTGTGTGAGGAAACGAGGCATATGTTCTGGGTGTTGGATTATGTCAGTGAGTGTATGCGCTAGTTTTCCATGCAGGGACGTGAACCTCTTGATCCAGAAGTTCTGGACTCCGTCTGCACCAGGAGCCTTCCAGTTGTGTGCATGTTTTAGTGCTGTCTGTATGTCTGCGAGAGTAATCTCATGGAAGGACATGCAGGGTAAATGTTCAGTGAGTTGCTGTTCCTCTGTTATCCATGGTGCTTTATCATTGTGGGGGATAGGGTTTGACCACAGAGACGACCAGTATTCATGTAAAGCCTCGCTGTTGGGAGTGTTTGTATTAGTTGCAGTAGAGGAAGATGTAAGGGATCTGTAGAATTTTTTCTCATTGTATTGGAAAGTGTTGTTTGCGCAGAGTGCACTGTTTGTATCTTTGTAATCTTTTTGCAAGTGCACTGAGTTTTTGTTTTAGTGTGTCGAGATGTTCCTGAACCTGGTTATGATGATTTGAATGTGACGGGCGAGTATTTATGTGCTTGAATATCTTTCTAACCTGGGACATAAGTTTCTTTGTTTTGTTTCCTGCACAGTATTGTGTGAGCCTGGCTATGTCTCCTCTAAGGTCACTGATGCGGCCCTCAAGGCGACGTCTCCAAGGGGGGATGTATTCTTGTGTCCGTGCAGTGGGAGGTATGTTGTGTTGTTTGATTCCAAGTCTCCGAATGGTTCCCTGTGCGGCACAGTAGAGTGTTGTATGTATGTCTTCTAATGTTTGGATGTTGTCAAGGTGTTGTGGGATAGTGTGTGTGTGTTGAGATGGTATATGACTGTGGCGAGTTGTTTTGATGTGTGTACTTTGGGGAGTGGCGGCCTAAGTGTGGGGTCTGTGCCTGTGTATTGTGCGAGTGCAGTGTAGAAATGATCATGAGCTGCACGTAATATTTCATTAGTTGTATTGTTAGGGCATGTGTACTGAGGGGTAGAGATTGTTTCTGTGTTTTCCATAATGGTGTCTTCTGGTGGGGTGTGGTTTGGTGTCCTGTGGTTGGATTCAGCGACTTCTTCTTTAATTTGTGCAAGTATGCATGGGAGAATAAGATTGTTTACTACAATTGAACGTCGCTGATCCGCTACCCGCTGTTCGCTAAGCCCTAACGATGGATAGCGTGTGGTGAAAGCTTGGTGTAGTGCCTGTCTGTATCCTGTTAGTTGAGTACCTAACTTTGTAACAGTGAAGAAGTTGCGCATAAGATCCTGGTTCATCTGTGGTGACCATCGGATGCGCTGGCGTGGTTTCCCAGTCTTGGTGGTCGCCTGCTCTGACACAGACGAAACACTTCCGACTGTTCGGGCTGGATGGTGTTGCCCGGGCATTGTGGTAGCCATACTACAGGATGGGGTGCCACTTTCTCCACCACCACCTGCGGGAGACTGTAGTATATTTTTCGAACTTATTATTATTATTATTATTATTATTATTATAAATCATGTTATTGCCTAATTTAAAATTTTTGAAAATTATCACCTAGCGGTCTACTTGACAAAAATCACTTGAAAAAACAATACTATGTAAGTCATTTGATATTTTTTAACAATGTATTCAAAATTAATTAAAAATTTGTAGTATACCTATATTCAGAACCTGTTGATAGGAATTTGTCATTCCTAACGGGACTGTAACTTTTGTATTTAGAATCATAATAAAAAAAAATAAAAATATTATTATTATTATTATTATTATTATTATTAAAATCCAAGTCAACAATTGTTCTTTTTTAGGTTATGTTTTTTAGATATTTTATTTAAAGTAAAATAAAATAAAAAAGCTGATCAGATATTTCTACTTCTCTCTCAAGGATGCTTTTATCACTGATTAGATACTTAGTATGTGTGAAGCCATCATTTTCCGTAAAATTACTTCAATTATTGTTTCACAGATATCAATGAGGTTGACGAACTTTGTGGGCAGTTCAGATTTTGAATATCCACCTTTTTAACAATTCTTCACATTATGAATTGTTCATTTTAGAAAGGTCTTTTTCTGAACTGTTGTCACAAAGGTAAAAGGAGAGAATTATTTTCTAGAAAGTTTTCCAGAAACGTGTATTATCTTGCAATAGATGAACATTATTAAAGACCATCATTCTAGCAAAAAGTCTGGAAATATAGGATATTTTGGGGTAGATATTATATCATTGAAGAAATGATACTACTTAAATGCCTAGAAATATCTGATAACTTTTATTTTCTTAATCCTTGTTCTTTTTCTTTATGATATGATTTTAAATTTTATTAAATAAATTGAATAGAGTTCACAATTTTTTTTTATAGGTTTTTCTACTTCAAAAGGAGAACTTATTAGAAGCATTCTCTTTCCAAAACCTCTTGAAATTAAGTTTTATAGTGATTTCCTGAGATTTTTTATTATTTTTATTATTCTTGGGATAATAGCAGTAATTTATTCTGGAATTATGTGGACAACGAACAAAGTAAGATTTTACTTCATAACTCCTACAATAGTTCTTAAGTAATATTTTTACATAGATATCTAGTCGATAAACTCCATTTAATATCTTCTAAAAAGACTATATATCTTTTCATTATATAGGAAACTTCATCAGGTTCTGAGGACCGGAAAAAACTTTTCCTCTTCCTCTCTAAGTTTTTATAAAAATCTGCACAGTCAAATCTATATTTAACAATATACTAGTAATATTATATTTCACAATACATCTTTTTTACAAACAATTAAAATTTAGCATAAAACAATAATCCGTTAATATGACATCAATCTATACTAATAATTAATCTTAGTAATAATTAAATTTAGTGCTATATGTTTTTGCTAATAATTATACCTTTATCTTTCTATTATTATGATAATAATTTTACAAAAATGTTCATATCCAATTTCGCTAATTTTTAAAAATTTGTTTTTATTAAAACATGGGAATAATTTGATTATACATGATTCAATCATTAATCTGACCTTCTCCTCTTGTATCTGAAAAAGAACATCCACTACAGGGTCAGCATTATGGCCTGTAACCCTACAGTAGTCAGCTCAATCAGAAATATTATATCTGTTATTCTTAAAAGCACTGATGTGTTCGAATAACCTCTCTCTTCATTAGGTTATCAGATATCATGAGGTATCTGATATCATGAGGTATTGAAACTACTAAATCAATTACAAAAATATGTAAAGAAAATAAAATTAGGATTGTATATTATAAGGCTAAAAGATTTATAAAAAACATGTAAAAAAAAAAAACAAACAAAAAAAAAAAAAACGATGAAACTAGCAAAATGAAAAAAATGGGTGTAGTTTATAAATTAGAATGCAGAGATTGTCATGAAAATTATACAGGTACAACATTAAGAGAGAGGATATTTGAACACATCAGTGCTTTTAAGAATAGCAGGTATAGTATTTCTGATTGAGCTAGGAAAATTCAAAGTCAAAACATCACTCTTTTTCTATAGTTCTTGCATGGGAATATTCTTTGGTGACACAGAAGATACACAAATGAGTTTTCAGTTGGGAAAACTCTGCTTAAGGAAAACTGATAGCAGAGAATTGTTGTTTCATGGATGAACATTTGCATAACAGAACATTGCTTTTGCATATACTGGTCAAACCTTGCTAAATTTCATTGAAATTTTTAGCACTTTTTTTTCCTTGATGCTTTGAAACCCATGTTAACTGCAATTTCTGTAATTCTGGCTGGACGATTACTAAACCAGATTTGAACATGTTGCTAACTCAATTTATTGAAGTATTTGCCATCACTACTTTGCTTTTCAATTTTATGTTGTCTCTGATGTTTCTAGCTCTAATTCAATTTATTAGCAAATTTTGTTACCTGAAAGAGGGAATGATTTCTTAATTTTTGTGTTTTCCTTAATAAAGTTAAATAATTATTCAGCTTTTTTTATACAAAACATTTTAGATATATACCAAATTCCATTTTTTATTCCATTTGAAGGTTGTGTTACTGATTATTTGCTGATTTCCATTGGAACTTCTCCTAGTCAGCAGTCCAAACCATCTATTTATGAATCGTATTGCATATTTCTTACTCTGTTGTTTTTCTTCTTTGTCTAATTTTCCATAAAATTGTAAATTCTTATCAGATTCCAGATGCTCTAATCATAGATATCACATTGGATATGATGGTCTACTGCTGACTGAGGTTTTTTTTTTTTCAAAGACTGCATCTGAAACAAGTTTCTGTCATACATTTTTTCATATAGAATCTTTGACACATACCCTGAAAATTAAATATAATTTCACAATAAATTTATTTATTTTTGATTACTTTAATATTGAAAGTAGAAATCATTTTGCACCAACTAATCCTTCCAAGTTTAGCTTCATCCCAACACCATAGGAGTGTAGTTTCAAATTCCTCTGATGCTCCATTTTTCATGTAATCAGTTTTAAATCATTCATAGTTGACATTGGTTATGATTAATGTTTTCTCTATGTCTCTCTAAAGCTGCTCTAATAGCTAAGTATATGTTAATGTTATAGTTAACCATCTAGCAGTGGTTTGTAGAAATATGTGAGGAACTTCAGGATGATAAATGTTTTGGGCTTTTCTACACAGTTTCCACAATTCATTTTTCTTTGATAACCAGGCTTTGATTTTTCAAACTCAAAAATATTTTGAATACAATTTCTAAACACCATTCTTTGTTTGCTATATAGCTTGAAATCATAGATAATATGGTTAACCTCATTTTCATTTAAATCATATATTGAATTTCCTGCCTTCACTGCTATGATTGAAGAGGCTTGTTATTTCTTCAAGGAACTGATAGAAATTCCATCTTGGTTTCTTCACTTCTCAGGTCATAACTCTTCTTTGTATAGAAGATATGCCACATTTGTGTTTTAGCTTTCAGTTTCCTTTCTGTCTTTAAGATCACTTTCCTCAATTTAGAAATGACTTATTAGGTTTTCTCATTTGGACTTGAAATTTTGGATGTTCTCATTTTAGATTAATTCAAGTGTACCTTTGTGGTATCGAACTAACGGTCCTTGAGCCACATATTGCTCAAGCTGTGGTGTGGCACTCCTTATACTTTGTAATTAATATACAGTAGAACCTCATTATAACGGACCCTATTATAACGGACAGTTTAAAAAAAAAGCTTCTTGTTCTAAAGATTAATGCAGTGTATATGCACACATCTTTTTCAATTCAACTTACTATCTTGAAGGCTGTTTTTTTATTTGATATATAATAAACACTTTTTATATCTAGCTATTGTACTTTCATTGATGTACACCCTGCTGCATTACACCCCTATAAGAATTATTTGTTATAAACCGGACTTTCATTAAAACGGACAACCTTCAGCCCCTATTAGTCCGTTATAATGAGGTTCTACTGTATCTTGCAGTCCCTTATTTTGTTATACTTCAGAAGTTTCATAATTCAGCCCAGAAATGTTATGCAGCTTAACAAGAAATAAAAAATGCACAATATGAGAAAATAAAAATTCTGTACTTGCTAAATTTATAATACTATTTCAGAAAATAATTTATTGTGAAGTATAGTTTTTTCTTTTTTTCAGAATTTGTTATTATTTTAAAAACTTATTTTTCTTAGTAATTTATTATTTTGAATATTATGTGGTTTACTAATATTATAACTCTCACTAAGTTTCCCATATCATATTGCAGCTTGTGGCCCTATACATAAAATGAATTTTTGAGACAACTGCTCTACATCTAATAATTTCATCACATCTTTATATTGATTGTTCTCATTTGTGATACACTATATGGCCAAAAATATCTGGACACCCCGTGGTCAGGACACGGTGGTTCCTGAGGCACATATTATGATATCGGTTCCCCTTTTGCATTGATGACAGCCTGTATACATCTGGGAAGACTTTCCACCAGGTTTTGATAGGTGGTCACAGGAACTGTCTTCCAGGTGGCCATAATAGCTGAAGTGAGTCCGGCCACAAAAGGTTGGGCACGTAATCTTCATTTTAATTTGTCCCACAGATGTTCAGTGGGGCTGAGATCAGGGCTCTTGAGATGGCCAGTCAAGTTGTGAAACACCCATGTCGTCAAACCACGGCTGCACAAGCTTTGATGTGTGTACGGGACAGTTATCCTGCTTGAAGAGAAACGGGCCTTCCCCAAACTGTTGCTACAGAGTTGGGATAGGAGCGTTGTCCAGAATGATCCGATACATCACAGAGTTCATGTTGCCTGTCACAGGAACTAAGGGACCCAGGCCGAACCACTAAAACACCCCCACACCATTATGCTGCCACCACCAAACTTAACAGTTGGCACAATGCAGTCGGATAAGAAGCGTTCGCCGGGCATCCGCCAAACCCACATGCATGCATTGGATTGCCAGATCGTGAAGCGAATTCATCACTCCACAGAACGTTTTTCCACTCCTCCACGGTCCAATGGCGGTGAGCTCTGCACTATTGCAACCGACTCTTCGCATTGATGGCGGAAAGTGAGTAGCAGCATGGCCATGGAAACCCAAGTAGTTTAGCTCTCGGTGAACAGTCCTGCTGCTAGTGACAATATCCGATGTATGTTGGAACTCCGTCGTCATCACTACCAATGGAGCCTTGTCATTTTACTTCCCTACTCTCTTCAGGGTTCGATGGCTACCACTGAAGTCTGTTTTCTCAGTCTACCACTTCGTGAAGCTGTCGTTTCACTGTCTCATCGTCTCAATATTACAATTACATCACTCATAGTTGATTTCGGCAGCATGTCTGCAATTTCATGAACCGATTTCCTACAGTGGTGGCACCCGATTATCACGCCACGTTCGAAGTCACTGAGCTCGCCTGACTTAGTCATTTTATCGGGAATGCAGAATTATGACTGCCCAAGCCCCCACAAATGCTTTTATAGCGTCCGATGACACATCAAACCTCCTGACCTGCCCAATCCACTTCGTCGGAAGGGTGTCCGGATACTTTTGGCCATATAGTGTATGTCATCAACAGTTCACTTCAGTACAAAGTTTTCAGAAGATCGTATTTCATTTATTTTTCTCATAAAACACTTGCTCTTTATTTTCCCAACTAAATTAGAAATTTGTGTTTGAATTAACTTTAAATTACTCTGAAAATATCTAACTGTTTTTTAAAATGTTATTATTTCATTTTTAAAATAAATCAAGCTAATCTTAACCAAATATTTAAAATATATATATCAATTGAAAAATTTGTAGCTTTTCAATTTCTTGATTATAATCTACATAGGCAACTATCCTGGAAATTGTCTTCAATAGCTTGGATGTTCTGACTTTTGTTATTCCACCTATCTTGCCAGCAGCTTATACTTCAATCACAGCAGTATCACAAAAAAGATTACAGAAGAATGGAATTTACTGCCTTAGTTCCAAATATATAAATTTATGTGGAACGGTAGATGTGTTTTGCTTTGATAAAGTGAGTAACTAATTGTTTTTTCAATGTATTAATGTTCATATTTAATTTCAGAGAGTTAATTAGTGGATTTGAATATATAAAAAGAAGTTTAAAATGTTTTTTTTTTAAGTGTCATAAATTAGCTGAAGTCATGGTTTAAATATAAACAATTATACTTAACTTCCAAAATTTGATTGTTAAAAGTACATAAAAGTTCAGACCTCATTGAAAATGTGATACAAGGGAGGTGTTAAAATTATATCCTGAATCAAGTTTAGATCCAAAAATAATTCCTAAAGGCCTAATTTTATTGATTGAAAATTTAAAATCAACCTCATAATCAATTAAATGAAAAAAAAAATAACATATGATTCTGAAAATTACCTATGTCCAAAATACTAAATATGAAGAAGATACAGTTTAAATTTGGCTTATTCATGTCATTGCATTTCTACAAAATTGCAGGATGTTTGGATTATTCTTTGTTATCATAATGTGACTTTAAAATTTAATTTTAAGTGTTTATTAGCATTAAAACTGTAGTTTACAGAAATAGAATTAATTTTAAAAATTTTTCATACCATTTTTAAATTCCAGCACTTTTGTAAATTCTACTGTCCCCTTATTGTTAAAAATAAATTCAAACTTATGTTCATTTTCTTATAGCTGATCATTTACAGTTATTTTTTATATTTATATATATAGACTGGAACCTTGACGGAAAATACTTTGGACCTTGCTGCTGTTGTTCCTGTATATAGTGCCACGTAAGTTAAAAGTTCATGTTATGTTTTTATATTGTATTTTGTTTACACTTTTCTGCTTGATATTTGAAGGATGCTGATGTTTGGATTTCTAATTTTTCAATTTCTCATTTTTCCTAAAACTGTTTGGAGCATGAATTTTGTCATCAATTAAGTTACACCCTGTCTAAAAACCATGTCACAGTTTTCAGTTTGATATCATTTCAACTTCATTTTTTTTTTATACACTTTGCCATTTTTTATGAATGTAACAAATATTTGTTTCTAATGAAATTTTCTATAAATATACTTTGTTGAACCATCATTTTCTTCACTTATTGCTAAATTCTTTCTTTCTTTTATTTCACCTTTAGAATTAGCAGTCAGTTCACATGTACATAATTTAATTTAAAAATTGGGAAATTGCATTCAAAAATTTATAGGCAAAATCATTGCTATTTTTCCCATCAATGATATCACCTTTAATTCATCTGTAATCCTATATCTATATTACAACTTACAAACCAAGCTGTTCTTTGTCTCATTTCCAGTGGATCTGGTTTTCACCTAGTATCTGTAGCTATGCATTTGCCCATCAGTTAATATGGCACTGTCGATATTTTTCAGTATTCTAGTTTCTTAACCATTTTCTCTTTGCTTATGTGCTGGAACAGTTCAGAGCATGTTACCTTATTTTTTTTTAATTTTTCCAAATAGAAGTTTCCAAAAAAATTAAAAATAACAATAAATTTTTAGACTTACATCATTGAGATTCTTCTGCCTTTTTATTTTGCTTTTTGGTGGTTCACCAGCTATTTCTTGATGTGTTTCATTTTCCTAGTATTCTGAGGTGTTTCTTGTTGGATATGGCAATATGTTTAATCAAATGAAGTGGCTGTAGGATTGATTTGCTTAACTGCAGACTTGCTATTTGAGTTACTCCTTTTTTTATTATGTAATATTCTTGTACGATGTCTATTGTAATTCCTAATGATATCCACAGTGCAACAATTGATACTCAATAGTAGAGATGGGCAAAGTCGTTCTTTTTACTGAACTAGTTCTTTTGAGATAGTTCTTTTTATTGAACTAGTTCAAATGAACTAAGTCGTTCTTTTTACCTTAACAAAAAAAAAAAAAAGTTTTCAAATACTTAATATAAAACGAAATAAACCAATTCCAATAGCCAATAGTGGAGTGGTAAAAGAACGAACTTGTTCATTTGAACTAGGTCGTTCGCGAACTATAGTTCTTTTCATGAACTAGTTCATTTGAACTAGGTCATTCATGAACTACCCATCCCTACTCAATAGGAATGGTAGAACTCAACATTGTACACTGCTACACTGAGATCCATTTTCCTTGTATGGAAAATGCTTTCTATCTTCACACCACTCAGTGCAGCAACTGAAATCAGTATATCAACATTGTAAGCTTTTAAACTCCTGGTTTTCATTAGATCTTAAAAGTCTACATATCTTTGATGCAAAACAAACAAAACACAGATATTTATGTTATGTAACAAGGTGATGTCCAGCCATAAAGAAACCTCATTACCAACTTTAATAATATAAATTACATTTTTAATAATCTTAGTAGGGACCTTTTAATAAATGTTAAGATTTTAGTCCACATCTTGTTAAAATCGTTGGTAAAATATTTTAAAAGGAATTCAGACTTTGCATTGCTTCTTCAATTATCTTTTAAAATTTCATGATGATTTTAAAGGATATAAAAAGATGCAACCTTTTCATTTGCAAACAGTCAAATAAATGTTCAGGGGCAACAAATGTTAGAAATGTTAGGTTAGGAGTCTTGGAAAATATTTTTAGAAGGAACTAAAATTAGCCTGGAAATGAAATTTAGATTCCCTTTAAAATACATACAGTAAAACTTCCTAAGGAGGACTAAGAACAGTATTTCACTTAACAAAACTATTTCCAAGTTCTGGCTAGTTTCTTTTAATTCATAATACAGTGCAACTTGGATAATTCGAACGTCTTTAATTCAAAATCGTGGTTAATTCGAAGATTTCTCTTAGTCCCTTGAATTTCTTATTAAATCAATGTTAAAAAATCGTGGATAATTCGAAGTTCAACTTCCTTAATTCGAAGTTTTGAATAAAAAATTTCGAACCATAACGCTTTTCGGCGTAGTATGTACTGTAGCTTATGTAATATAAATCTTATTTTGTTTACATACATATAGTATTTAAGTCTTTCATACCATGATCTTTCTGAATAAATATTTACTTATTGACAGAATAATCTTTTCAAGCATTCAGTGGACCTGAAATTAAAGTTAAAAGATGTAACTTGTTTAATTCGAAGTCTTGGATAATTCGAAGTTTTGTAGTGGTCCCTTCAGCTTCGAATTATCCAAGTTGCACTGTATAAATTATTAGACTAAATTTTAATTATAGCTGAAGTTGCTGGATTATATAATTTAAAAAGCAATTAAGAAAGAAAAAAGATTTTTAAAAGACATTTTTTTTTTATCTTTTTTGCATGTTTGAGTAATATGCAAGAACTCTGCACAAGGATATTTTCAAATACAGAAACTTTCTGACTCCTATTCAACTAAACACTTGTACCCAGCATATTAAAAATAGTATTAGTGTGTACTTATTTTTAGAACAAATATAAAATATTTTTGAAAAACAAATTTTAGATGAAATGGATTGATGTGAAAATAATTTAATTGAAGTTCAATAAACACATACACACTTTATGCATAAATACATATTCAATAACAAATTTTCGGAAGACATTGCCTGCTTCGTTTTTCAAGTTTTTAAAAAAACTAACAAAAGACAATTAAACAATTAAGAATTACTTGAAAGATATGTAAGCTTCCTTACAAACAAACTTTGTTAATTTAAATTGTCACATACCAATTACTATATTAAAACTTTACATCAATAATGCTATTTTTAAATTTTACTGTTTTATTAATGATACTGCCCACATATCAATTATTATTAATAATAATTTCATCAATAATAAGATTAATAATAATATAAATTACATCAATAATCAAATTCTTTAAAAATCTACTGTTTTGTTTAACTTTATATATTTTTTTAATCAAATCATCTGCCCATTTTACAAAGTTTTCTTCCACTTCTACACCCTCATACCTAATTGTTTAATTGTCTTTACATCTTTAAAACTTGAAAAATGGAAGCAGGAAATGTCTTCCAAAAATTTGTTTTTGAATATGTGTTTATGCTAACATGTGTATATGTTTATTGAAATATTATGAAAAGGATAGAGTTAAGATGAAGTTATAATGCTAGAATTTAATTGAATTGTTGGAGAAGTATTAAAACTGGCTTTTTGTCACATATTAAACACAATCATATTTATAAATACTGTATAATGAAATGAAATTTGTTATGAATAGACTTCTCTGTATTTTATTTCAGAAACATTTCAACAATTTCAAGGAGTTTTATTAGCTTAAATAATTAGTTTTTATTATAATACTTTTTTAATTATTAGGGTCATTTGTTATTCATTTGGTTTATACTGAATTATTTTAAATATAGACAGGTTTAATATGCATTGGTGAAATAGAAAAATATAATAAAATGGTGCACTTACTCAAAATTTAGTAGGATGAGAAATCCCATTGGTTGCCTTTGTGGACAACCCTTAGTTTCAACTCCACAATGGAAACTAAGAACCTTGCTTACTGTAAGGGTGTCGCAGATCGACCGCATTTGCCTGGGATTCCTCATTAAATATGCATCAAAAAAGATATATCATTTTTTTTGATCGGACTTATACTTTTCCAGATAATCGAGGTTTTCTGTGTCCGGAAGGGATGATCGAAAAGCGTTCCTACATAGGAAACATTATTATTTTTCTTGACTGGCGATTCAGTGATAAAAATATTCTTGGCATCATTTGAAAGCTAATATTATGTAGATTTTTTATGATAATAACTTATCCGATGATTGCTTACAAAAAAAATAAACAAATCAAAACTTCACTGTGACTCATACTGGCCAGTCATGTAGCGTTGAGGCAATTGTGCTGTTTTTAGCTTAATAAATGGAGAATCAAATGACATAGTGTTTTATTTTAAATACTCATCAGTCCCAGAAAGAAAACTAAAAGAAAGTCAGTCGAGGCCAATTTCATCTTCATGTTTTAAAGGTTTTGATTATTATAATTTTCAGTAAGCAATGATTGGATAAGTTGTTATCATGAAAATAATCTATATAATGTTAGCTTTCAAATAATACCAAGAAGATTTTTATCACTGAATTGCCTGTCAAGAAAAATAATAATGTTTCCTATGTAGCAACTGCTTTTCAATTATCCCTTTTGGACACAGAAAACCTCGATTATCTCGAAGAGTATAAGTCCGATCAAAAAAAGTTATGTTCTCTTTTTGAAGCATATTTAATGAGAAATCCTGTAGTGTGAAGCAAATGCTGTCGATCTGCGACACCGTATATATTGATGAAACAAGTAACATAATTGAAAACTTACAAACTTGTCAACTGATGGAGAACCTCTTGCCATTACATGTAACATCTATGTAACCCACATGCTGCCCTGTCCCTCTGTTTGTGTCATCTTTTTGTATCCTGTTTTTCCAAACCCTGAAGATGAAATTCTTCTGAATCTCAAAATTGTCTGAACCTCTCATCCACACCATTCATTTTAATATATTTTTCTAGAATTATTTTAAAACATATCATATTGTTCAATTTTCATTCTGGTAATTCATTCATATATTTTATTTTGCTCCAGACAAAAAACATTTTGTGTATTTCTAGGTTTAGAAAAAGAAACTATTTTTCTTAATTCAGATTTCATACGCCTGTTTTGGATCCTACCCATTTACCTTTTTCACCTTTACTTTGTGCAATGGCTACAGCACATGGCCTCACATATGTTCATGACCAGCTTTCTGGATATCCATTGGATGCTAAAGTATTTGAAGCAACTAACTGGGTAATCTCAAAGCTATTCATTCTTTCTCTTGAATTTTTTAGTCTTATTTAGATTCTTTTCAGATATTTCACTTTCCTGCTTTTACTGAAGTTTCAAATTTGCACACTGTTCTGAATACTGTTCTTTGTTATGTCCAGAAATAACTTAAAATATTCATCATTCTGATTCTGTCACATACATCACATCTTTTTCTTGAGAATAAGACCATTCCTGAGTATCATTGTCAATTATTACTTTTCATTATATATTCAAGCAAAATTATCAATTTTTTTTTTTAAAGTGGTATAAATCAATTGTAATTAGTATATTGTAATTTGAGTCCTGAAATAATACGAGTGTAAAAGTAGAAGGATAAAAGTTAGATTTTTTAAAAGAACTCTTATCAGAGAAAATAAGACTTATATATCATGTAAGGGACTGGAATAAAAAAAAATAAACAAAAATTTATTGTTATAGGAAGAATTTTTAGAAATCATGTGAATTTGTTAAGAAACTTAAACTTCAGCATTGTTTTTAAATATTCTCCTAGTCATAAAATGACAAAAGAGAAATTAGTAGAACAGATTAACTTTAATAATTTTTTCTTTAATATCCATTTTTCATAAATGATTATATTTAAAATTCAAATTAAAGATTGAACTTTTATAAAAACTTTCAAAATATCTTAACTAAAAAATAAATTTTGGTTCTCTTGGATCAAACAAAATAAACAGTCATTTAGCAGTTAATGACCATGTTTAAAATACTAATATTACTAAATCTACAAATTCAAAGAAAAATACTGGACATTTAAATAATTAGTGAGTAATAGATTATGCAGATGGAAAAGCTAGATATATCATGGCTGTTATGGTGTCCGATTAGACGATTGCAACTGTACTTTTCCTAATGTTAAATTGAGGAAGAGAGCAAACTTGGCAAATGAAGGATAGCAAAAAAACTAAATAGCTTTTTTACAAACTGATATATAATTAGTAGGTAATGATTATGATAAGCATTTTAAGTGATTAGAAAGCTGATCATTGGAAAGTGGATTCTTGATGATTAGCCTTTCATGTAATACTGTGATAATTCATATACCTTAAAAATGTCATATATTAGAAAGAGAGAGAATATCTACATAATGAGAATACAGTAAACCCTCATTAATCTGGACCCTATTGATCCGGATATCACTTAATCCGAACAACTCTAAAAAAATTAAAAAGTTGAAAAATCAAAGGTCAATTGGGCACGAAAATGACATTTGGCAGCATTAGACAGTGTATTATATCCACAGTCCATGCACATGACTTATGACTTTCATCAACCAAACTTAGCCAAAAATTAAGATGAATGAAGGGAAAGACCACTTGAATTTCATTTTTCAGTATGTTGAACAACCAACAAATGAAAATGTATTTGCCTAATATGAACATTTGCAACACCTTCATGCATTATTGGTTAAGGAAATAAACTGCAAACAATCACACAAAAAAAAAAATGTAATTTTTTCAAACCAGTGAATGTGGCTGAACTAGTGTCATCTTGTTCTAAAAGATTATAGTCAAGTGATACAGTTCTTATTGAATAATTGAACAGCTAAATTTTTAATATACTGTTCTGTACTTTATTGTGTAACATACTTAAGACTGAAACGAAAGGACAAGGAGACCAGTACCTACAAAGCAGATGTTTGGTCTCCAGAACAAACCTCAAACCACAAACAAAGAAAAAAAAAATCAAAACACACACACACACACACACACACACACATTCCGCACATCCCCCAAGGGGGAGAATGAATTGGTCGGCAGGGACCCACCCTGAACAGCTCCAATGACCACCAAAGGCCCAATCCGAGGAGCTGGATACAGTTCGGGTTCCACCCTCCCCATTGACCCCCCAATGGCCACGCGGAGAGGAAAAAAAAATTAAACGGGGCAATTCAAACAATGAACAAAATTTAAAAATAACTGATAACAATCCCTAATTCTGTCACAAGGACAGGGAAATGGGATACCCCTCAAAAAACAACAATTTAAAATGGTTCCTAAGTCTTAAACGACCAGAGTCCGGGCAGTGCCATAAGACGTGGTCCGGATCCTCATCCTCAGAGAGAAAACAAAGTCCACACTGAGAAGTGTTTCTGAAATTAAATCTAAAAAGGTAAGAGTTAAAAGCCCCGTGCCCAGTTAAAAACTGGTTAACGATGAAGTCCGAAAAGAGTACTCCATCATTAAATCTAATGATAAATCTAAAAAGTGGCCTTCCCTTACAAGAATTATTCCACTGTCCCTGCCAAATGGAAATTTGGTTGTTATATCTAATACGGTGAGAGAAAGACCGCAGTAAAAGGCAGGGAAAGGAGATATTATCTAACGAGGAAGCTCGCTTGGCCTCTCTGTCAGCCTCTTCATCACCACACATTCCAATGTGAGCCTTGACCCAAAATAACTGAATCACAACACCGTTTCTTAAAAGTTCCGTGATATTTACATAAGTATCTCTGATCATTTTGTTAGAATAGGAGCAATTAGAGATTGCTCTCAGGGCAGCTTACGAATCAGAGATAATTGCGATACTTATGTGTTTCTTGCAACATAGGTCAAGAGACACATTGACAGCATAAGAAATGGCTCCTGACTCCGCCTGAAAAACAAATGAATCGTGAGGGAGACGTTGTCGATAAATATCTAAAGTTTTATTATATGTGTCTTTGAAGATGACACATAATAAAAAATATGTGAAATAATAAAAAAAAAATTGATATTAAATGAGATTATCTCCCCACATTTTAATAGATAATGGGTTAATGAAAGCAGGGTGAACCCAAAAGGTCGGAGATACTCTCTGTTCATATTTTTCACTGTGTATTCGATTATAATGAAAAAAAATAACTGTTGTGTTTGAATCCACATAGGAACAATTCCACATAGGACGTATAAAGCATCGGTCGAAAACGTCCTATATGTTCAGGCTATAGCAATAAGAAATGGTCTCACTATAGTATCTAATTTTCTCTTAACAATAGATGTGTAATGTACTGTGCCTTAAATTAGTATATGTAGTATTGTAGGCTACTTTTAATGTCGAATAAGTAGTTTTTAATGTTATTCAAATAGTTTAAATGAGCCATACCCACATTACAAGGCCTATTTGATATAATCCGTACTTTCATTACATCAGACACCTTCTGGCTCCTATTAGCCCATTTTAAGGGGATGTTATGTAGTCACTTATTGCATTGGTTTCCATTATTATTTTAATCCAATTCATAAAGATATAAACCAAAATCAAGCTTTCTAATCTAATATAAAATCTGTTTGATGCCCTCTGTTGTATTTTTTTCCATTTTGGTATTCTGTTTTTACTTGACCAGAAAAGCAGTTCAGTAAGTGTGTTGCTCCAAAAACATTAAAAGATCAAGGATGAATGCCTAAGTGGCCTAACAATGGATGTCTATTCCACATTAACCTCATCTGTCCAGAGGATTTTAAACAAAAAGGATGGATTATCCTTGAATGTGTTACCGTATATTAAAGCATCATGTGTATATCTATAAACAAAGGTGAGCAATAGAGAAGGTAGAGATTATCCAGTCTAAATGAATGAAATGGTTTTTAGAATCCTCTAATTTGTATAATCGAGAATTGCAAAATGAAAGTATTTCTGATGGTTTTCTAGAAGCAAATTATGCATCACTTCTGATGGTGTGGATAGATATGATGAAGGATACCATAACTATCTGACTACTGTAGTATTGATCCATAGGTGCATGATGACATATTCTAATAGCTTTCCATTATGCACTTGGGTACCTAATTGTGTTGGTCTTTGTAACAATTGTACAGTTGTATCAAATGACTGTGAGAAGTGGATTTGGATAAATCACTAACATACTGTCATGCATTTTTTAAAGGCATTGCATTGATATTTCTGTACACCAACACTATCTGACAGTAATAACTGTTAAAGTAGCATGCCTTTAGGATCTGCCTTCAGTAATATATATATACCGGATGGTTATAATTAAAGTTCCCCACTTCTGCGTGATGTGGAGACCGCATTATTGCACGGATAGTAATGCAACTTTGTATATAAGCAATGTAGAGCATTGGATAGATAATTCCAACAAAAAACAAATTAATTCAAAAAGTTGTCACCAAGGGAAAAAGTGGCACTGCAAGATCATAAAAAGTACAGTGACTAGAGACTACAGTGTGGCCAACGGTGGTCTTCTTTTCTATTGGCTAACGCTTCCGCCGCCATGTTTTTGCCAACTGGAGCACAAGTTTATATAGGCCACAGTAGGGATTTTTCACATTTTAACTAAATTTTTTGATTCACAGTTGTTCTACTGCCTTTGATTGAATTTAATGTTAATTTGAGAAACTCAGAAACATTTTTCTTTCAATTTTGCACCCTAAAAACACTAAAATATATATATAAAAAATAAAACAAACCTTGTATTTTGTGAGCAAATCCTCTAATTTTTTTTTTTTTTTTGCAAAAATTAAATAAAAAATATGAGACATAAAATAAAAATCAATTTAAGAAAAAATAAAACAAACCTTATATTTTGTGAGCAAAGCCTCTTATTTATTTATTTATTTATTTATTTATTTATTTATTTATTTATTTATTTATTTATTTTTTTGTGTCATTCATATTTCTTTTATTGACACCAGTACAAAATACTATCAGTTATTTGTTATATAAAACAATAAAATAAAGTAAATATCTCTTTGATATAGTTGAATTTTAATAGGGGAAATGGTGGAAATATCAGGTCGGAAAGAAAGTTCTTGCGGTTTTGAACTATCAAATTCAAATACACATATCTCGGCTCAAACAAAATTTTTATTAATCAAAATAAAGACCATTGCAATCAATGCACTTTTGCCAACGAGAAACAAGGTTTGTTATTCCGGTTGAATAAAATTCGGGGGTCCTGGAGGCGACAAACTCGTTGAATGCCGTTTCTGCATCTCTCTGGGATTTGAAGCATTTCTCACGCAAGAAGTGGTCGAGATGTTTGAAAAAGTGGTAATCGGTGGGCGAGAGGTCTGGCGAGTATGGTGGATGAGAAAGAGTTTTGTAGCCCAATTCGTTCAACTTTTGAAGGTCACTTGGGCGACGTGTGGTCGGGCATTGTCGTGCAGAAGGATAGTACCATTTCTGTTGACCAGTGCTGGACACAAATGTTGAAGTTTTTTGTGCATGACGTCGATTTGGTGGCAGTACGTTTCAGCTGTAATGGTTTCACCAGGATTCAGGAAGCTGTGATGAATCAAACCAGCCGCAGACCACCAAACTGTCACCATAACCTTCTTTTGGTGAACCTTTGGCTGTGGGAAGTGTTGTGGAGCTTCGTCGTGGTCTAGCCACTGAGCCGATCAACGCCGATTGTCATAAAGAATCCATTTTCCATCGCACGTTACAATTCGTCTGAGAAATGGTTCATTTTTATTGCACAAGAGAAGGGCAGACGATACTTCAAAACGACGATTTTTTTGACATTCGTTCAATTCGTGTGGCACCCATTGATCAAGCTTTTTTTTTTTCCAATTTGCTGTAGATGGTTACAGATCGTTGTATGCGTTACGGCCAATTCAGAAGCAATCTCCCGAACGGTTATGCGAGGATTGGCATCAACCATGGCCCTCAAGACATCGTTGTCAACCTCTGATGGACGACCACTAAGCGCATCATCTTCATGACTCACGTCTCCGCTTCGAAATTTTTTAAGCCACCATTGAGCAGTATGTTAGTTAGTGGTCCCAGGGCCAAACGCCTCTTTAATATCGCGAGCTGTTTCAGCAGCTTTCCGACCTAATCTGAACTGGAATAGGAAAAGTGTTCGAATTTGCTTTTTGTCCATGCTGTATTCAACACCCTGCAAAACCTAGAAAACATATTTGAAAATAAAATTAATGGCACATTTACACATAGCGAAAAACGCACTTTAAAATGATATATAAAGTCAATGCAATTGAACACAAACTTAATTGAAAATAGAGCATTGAAAATCAACATTTCCAAAAACCGCAATAACTTTCTTTCCAACCTGATAAATAAAGGCTTTCTATTGCTTATTATCATTATTTATTATAACAGATTTTTATAATTATTTTTATAATTATAATTATAATTTATTTTTATAATTATTTTTATAATTTATTTTAATTTATTTATTATATATTTATTATTTTTATAATTATTTTTATGCCGTGCCGGCGTGGCCGAGCGGTCTCGACGACGGTCTGCCGTGCGGCCAGTATGCCGGTATCCGGGTTCGAATCCCGGTCGTGGCATGGATGTTTCTTTCTTCTTCTGTTTCTGTCCGTTCCTGCGGGTATCACTTGATGCTGCCTCCTATGGCGTACCCTGGGCAATGATTCGTCGGTTAAAGGCATCATATCTCGCCCCTTGTTGTTGGCCTAAAGAAAGACGATCAGTCTACGAGCCCGGGCATTTGTAAAAAAAAAAATAATTATTTTATAATTTATTTTTATTATAACAGATAAGTAAATTTTTAGTTGTATATAAATCTATCGTTTAAATTAAAAATGTACTTATCTGTTACAAGTATTATACCTAATAAATATTTATTTATAATTATTTATACTTATTTAATAATAAATATAACTTCATGATAATAATCCTCCAAAAATTCTTTTAAATATATTTGTTTATACATTTATTAAATATATTTGTTTGTTTATTGTTGTGTATAGAGTTGTATATAAATCTATTGTTTGTTCATTGTTCTATATGTATTGTTAGATATTATAGTTTTACGTTAACTTATAAGGAATGTAATTAGGTTACTTTGTAGTAAATGATTAATTTTTTTTCTGAAATCCGTTTTATTTCCCTTTATTAATTTCTTTATTTATTTATAAAATATAAAAATAATTATAATTATAATTGTAAAAATAAATTATAAAAATAATTATAATTATAATTATAAAAATAATTATAACAATCTGTTATAATAAATAATGATAATAAGCAATAGAAAGCCTTTATT
>JAFIDM010012231.1:166788381-166823909 GCA_023159025.1 Thereuonema tuberculata
AAAAAAAAATAAAAAAATTAGAGGCTTTGCTCACAAAATATAAGGTTTGTTTTATTTTTTATATATATATTTTAGTGTTTTTAGGGTGCAAAATTGAAAGAAAAATGTTTCTGTGTTTCTCAAATTAACATTAAATTCAATCAAAGGCAGTAGAACAACTGTGAATCAAAAAAATTAGTTAAAATGTGAAAAATCCCTACAGTGGCCTATATAAACTTGTGCTCCAGTTGGCAAAAACATGGCAGACGCTGGTGGTTGGCCGCACTGTACTCTGTAGTCACTGTAATAAAAAGACAGTAGGGATGAATATTTTAATGCTTTTAGAGTGACTGTTCAACTTGCCCACAGTCTGCAATGATGACATGCTGGAAGCACAGGACAGCGTGCTCAGCAGTAACACTTCTGTCGCGAAATGGCTGCAACATGACTAATGATATTGGCTTTCAGTTCACGCAAGGTCCCTCATAAACACGATCTTTCAGGGTTCCCTACAGCCAGAAGCCATATGGATTAAGGTCTGGTGAATGGGCAGGCCATACCTCTGGAAAGTGTCTCGACAGAACACGATCATCTCCAAAGCTGGCACAAAGAAGTTCCTTTACTGGGCGACCAATATATTGAAGACTGGGCCACCATCTTGCATGAAGACTGTTGTCTGTAAACACCCGCGGTCCTGCAAGGCTGGAACCACAAGCTGTGTCAAGAGTTGACAGTAACATGCACTTGTAGCAGTGCACTGGACAGGATCTGCAGGTGTCATCTCCTAAAAAACTTATAGACCCAGAATGAAATCCGTGGTGAATCCCACCATGCTGGGAATGCAACGGCTGGGAATACACCACATGGGGGTTTGAGGAACCCCACATGCAACAATTCTGGTACTCACAGCGCCGTCTAGCGTAAAATGCGCCTCATTGGTCCACAGAATGTTCCAGGGCCATGCATCATCGAAAGCCATTTTAGCCAAGAAACGAAATGCCATGTCTGACCGAGTTTATGGATCTTGTGACTGTAACTGGTGCAGTATCTGGATCTTTTACGGGTACCAGTGAAGAATGGACTGCAAAACCTTTCGCACCATGAACCATGCAATTGTTAATTCCCATGTCACTGCTCGCTCACTGGTCGCTGAGTACAGGGCCACTGATGCTCTATCAGCTACTGCTACTGGCAGTTCGTGCACAATGTCCTCCGCAATCGGGCGGCGTCCTCTTCCTGGCAGCACACCTAACTCCCCTGTCTCTTCAAAATTCTGCAGAGCTTCACCAGGAGCGCACATTCTTTCTTTCCCGATTGCATGGTGATTTCTGCAGATTGGTCGTTCACAGACGCATTGCGCGTTTCAAACAGTGCCACTTTTTCAACTGGTGACAACTTTTTGAAGTAATTTGTTTTTCATTGGATTTCTCTTCCCATGTTCTACATAGCTTATACACAAAGTTGCATTACTATCCATGCAATAACGAGGTCTCTAGATTGCTCAGAAGTGGGGAACTTTAATTATAACCACCCGGTATATATATATATATAAGGATAAGGATAATAAAGGGTCGACTAATTGCCGTTTGCCACTCAGATCTCACAGTTTGGGTCCATTGTGTCCCCTCATAAAAACATAGGTAAAACCAATGGTTATACTTCAACGTGAAGTTGAGTTTCTGTGGTCATGAAAAGTCCTGTAGATTTACAGAAAGATAAAATGACCTTAATATTGAAGGTGGAGATATTGTCAGTGGTAAGACGAATCTTGCCAAAAATCTCCCATCTGTTCCTAGCCAAAGCTGGACAGAAGCATAGAATGTGTTCAGGAGTTTCCTGATCCATTCCACATTTCCTGCATAAATTACTTTGGGTAATGCCAAGTATATGCAGGTGTCTATTGAGAGTACAGTGTCCTGTAAGAACTCCTGTAATCATTTTGCAATGTTTCCTATCTAGATTTAGGACTGACATTGCAAGGTGATGGTCAGGTCTTTTTATAAACAACTTAGCCTTCCTCATACCATGCGAGGCAATCCAATGCCTATGGAACTGTTTTCCCAGGATAACCCCTAGTAATCGTTTGCCTAGATCGTGTGAGAAACCTAAGAAGGGTTCCGGGCCAATCGGAGTCAGAGATGAACCCCTTTTGGCCAACAAGTCCCCTTTCTCGTTTCCATCAATACCTAAGTGCCCAGGAACCCAGTACAAATAAACCAAATTTGTCCTGGCTAGGCAGGATGGGATCTCCCTACATTCAGCAACAAGCTGAGAGGTGCAAGTAGAACTGCTCAGAGCATGCAAAGCTGCTTGACTATCTGAGCAGATGTAAATAGTCCTATTGACATAGTGACGGTTGAGGTTTTCATATCCGCAAAAAAGAATAGCATATACCTCAGCCTGAAATACAGTACAGAGGATCCCAAGGGCTTGAAAAAAGCTAGCCCTTGGTCTCAGCCCATATATTCCGGCTCCCATCTTGTTTCCAATCCTGGATCCATCCGTAAACCAGACAATGCTCTAGGGGGGTAGAAGATCATGTCCCTTAGCTAGCCATTCCTCTTTACAAGGAAAGTGAATGGCATAGTTAGGTATCATGTTAAAATTAGAAGTCAGAGCAGTTCTAAGAGAGAGCATGGGGGATAAGTCCTGTGCTTCTCTTCAGATACTGGAGTGATAGGAGGTGTTGTCACACCATTTGCTTTGATTAACCAACCTAAAGGCGGTTTTCCTGGCTTGATGCTCGAGGAAGAGATAAAGAGGAGGCAGATCTAAAATTGCCTCCAAGGCGGCAGTAGGTGCCGTCTTTAAAGATCTGGTGATTCCTAGACAGGCTAGACGTTGAAGTTTGCTCAAGAGCCAATTAACCGTCTTCAGCCTTGTTCTAGTCCACCAGACAATAGCTGCATAGCACACTGCAGTTCTAACCAGAGTCATATAAAGCCAATGAATAACCTTTGGCTGAAGACCCCATGAACAACCAAAAGTCCTTCTGCATATCCAAAAGGTAGCAATGGATTTCTTGATCTTCATATCAAGGTGTTCTTTCCAGATCAGTTTGGAGTCTAGAATGACTCCAAGATACTTGACACTTTTGGAAAGATCAGTTTGTTTGTTGAATAGGTTTAAAGTCGGAGTTTTCCCTATCTTTCGTTTCCTAGTAAAGTTTACTAAAGTTGCTTTGCTAGGATTGACCTTAAGATCAATTCTGCAGCACCAGGCCTGTACACAGCTAAGAGCCCTTTGCATGAGCTCAAAGACTGTACCAGGATCTAGGCCACAAATAAGGATAACAAGGTCATCCGCATAGGCTTGGGAGTAGAAACCAAGTTTCTGAAATTCCTCAAGAAGGGAGTCCATCACCAGACACCAGAGCAATGGCGAGATAACCCCTCCCTGAGGACATCCTCTCATAGCCTTAGTTGAAATAGAGTTGCCAGAAAGGTGTACACATATGGTGCAAGTTGAAAGCATATTCTTAATCCATCTAATAATGTATGGATCAATACCATGCTGTTCAGCTGCATTACAAATGGAGTCATAAGATGTGTGATCAAATGCTCCTTCTATATCAAGAAAGGCGCTAAGAGCCATCTGCCCATGGGACAGAGAACGTTCTATCCTATGTACCAGATGGTGTAAGGCTGTTTTGGTAGAAAGTCCTTTCTGATAGGCATATTGCCTGCAGTGTAGTGGATGTTTCAAAAGAGCAACATCCCTTAGGTATCGATTAACCAATCTTTCCAAAGTCTTCAACAAAAAAGAAGAGAGGCTGATTGGTCTGAAGGATTTGGCAGAGGTATAGTCAGACCTTCCTGCCTTTGGAATAAAGACAACTCTTGTCTTTCTCCAGTTCATAGGAACATAGCCCAGAGCCAGACAAGAGCGATAGATATGAGCAAGGGGAGGAGTAATAACTTCCAATCTATTTAAAAGAAGGGCTGGGAAAATATCATCCTCTCCTGCTTTGAAGGGTTTAAAACTAGTAATAGCTTGTTTAACCTTTTCATAGGAAACAATGCTTTTGGTAAGAGAAAAGTCCTTGCTCAAAGATGCATGTTGAAAGGAAATATCAGAAGCTCTTGAGTCCGGGAAATGAACCTCCAATAGGTATCTATAAGCCTCTTCCTCGGATGAGGCAAAAACCCCACTGGGCAGTAACAGAGATCCCAGTTTTGTCTCAGAGCTTTTGGATAAAGCCTTGGTGAGCCTTGTGGCCACAGGCAAAGTCCCTATGTTGTCACAAAAAGCTCTCCAGGATGTTCTTTTCGAGTGCCTAATGGCACGTTTATATTTCCTTTGTGATTCTTTATAAGAATCCCAAGCTTGTGTGGTACCCGTAGATTTTGCTTTATTAAGCAGTTTTCGGGTCTTAGACCGGAGTCTATCCAAGAATGGATTCCACCAGGTTACATTGTTCCTTCGTTTATTACGAAGTGGACAGTTCTGCTGATAAGCAGAAACGAGGGCATTTGTAAGAAAGCAAACAGTTTTCTATGCCATACTCATCACGATAAAGAGCAGGAAAACCTGCCATGCAACTTTTAAGATCTTCCTTATAGAAATCCCAGTTAGTAAGTCTTGGGTTTCTATACAAGTCTTCACTGAACACCTCCATGCTCAAAGAAAAGAGAATATGTCGGTGGTCCGACAAGGAGATCTCTTGGGAGACCCTCCAATTGCATACCTCAGTCCTGAGACTTGTGGAAGCAAGGGTAAGATCCAAAACTTCTTCCCTGTATGGGGTAAAGAAGGTGGGAACTGAACCAACATTTAAGATGTCCAGATCAGTAGAAGAAAGAAACTCTAGCAAGGCCTTCCCTCTGGTGTTGATGTCGCTACTACCCCACACCGTGTGGTGGGAGTTTGCATCACATCCCAGAAGAAGGGCAGTCCAGAGTTCATACAGTAAGAAACCAGTTTCTTTACCTCCAATGGAGGCGGATCAGACTTTGGTTCGTGAGCAAAGTAAGCAGATGCAATAACGATGTCGCATCTGTTATTTCTTGGAAATCTGATTGCAACCAGATCCCTGGTACAGAATTCCGAGAGGAGGAAAAATTTCCTGTGCTTTGTAAAAATACAAGCACATGGAGTGGTCTGTAAGCAATAGAGCAAAGATCCCCCACATCCTCCCAGTCCTCTAACTTTGTCTTTATAGAGCCAAGGCTCTTGAATAAGGACAAAGTCAAGATCGAGCTCCGTGATTCTTTTGAGAAGTACCGCAGTAGCCGCTGAACAGTGCTGTAAATTTATCTGTAAAAAAGAAAAAGAATAAGACATACTTTAAAGCACATTTAGTAGGTTAAAAGAAAATAGAAAAATAGACAAAACTTACCTAGTTTTTAGACCTCCATTTTCTCAGGTTTAGGAGAGGGTCCTTCCCTGTTAATGGCGTCTTCTTCTGTGTCTTCTAAAGGAGTCCCTTTTTCCAGGAATTTAGGTCTCTCCTTTAGAGTCACTTCAGCTACATCAAGATTGATACATGGTCGAAAGTTAATTTTCGCCAGCTGATTAACGGAATCCTCATCAAGTCCAATGACTAGTCTGAGTCCGTGTTTTTCTTTTTTGGTCTCCACGATTCTCCAAGTAGAGGCTTTAAGACCAGGATTTTAAGACTTTTGAGCAGATAGGTCGCCTCACTTTGGTTGGAGATTTTTCCGGGAACCCAGAGCAAAGCTCTGGTCAAACGGGGTATTTTTGTGGCTTCCACCGCGGAAAGCGCGACCCCTTCCCAGATTCTTAGATTAGGGACTGTTCTAAGAAGCCAGTCCCTACTAAAGATGTTATCTGCAGTAACAAAGATTTACTCTGTCCTGCGTTTTGTACCTCTGAAGCGAGGAACTTGTCCTGCTTCTGGGATCTGGCGGATCAGTCGTCCCACCGCATATGACAACTCCATCTGCTCTTCTTCTGAGAAATTCGCAGTCTTATTTGTTTTTCGAATAGCAACCTGAAGAGCAGGATCCGCAGCTGTTGCATCAGCACAGCTGCATGTGCTGGGGCTACTAGATGGATGTCCCTGTTGTCTTTTTGAATGCAAAACTGCTTCTGGTGGTGTATTACCTTGGGACCTGTCACGTTTTGTGCTAGGCTCCTTGGTCCCACCTGAGGGTGCAGCAGGTCCCGATGCTCTTTGGGTGGGCATGTTGGCAGCCCTTCCTGGTTGTCCAGTCAGAGCAGTACCTCCACGACCCTTCCCTCATGCACCGGTTGTGCCGGCTCCCCTTCCAGCAGTCTCACGGGAGGCAGCCATGGCTTCTGCCTTAGCCTTCTTTCTCCTTTTTCTTTCTGCACCACTAATCCTGGCGCGTTTTAATGCGTCCTGTATCCTCACGGTAAGTTCCCTTGAAGGTTCCCTACCGGAGTCAGAATTTTGAGCCTCCAGGGGTTTCGGCATAGGTCGTCCCTCTTCTTTTGTCTCGGGGAAGCTAGCTTCCTCGTTGGTACCCTGAATAGGGATGTTTTTGGAGGTCTCTTCAAGAGAGCCCTTCATAGTTTTTGTGTTAATTTTTTCCATACAATTTTTTTGGGAAAAGGGGGAAATAAACAGTCACCCTGCGTAATGCCCCCATGCGCAGGGAAGGCCCTTTTTTTTTTATTTACTCCAGGATTCGTCTTGGTTTCCCAGAGGCACCGTTCAAGACACTTTAACCCCAGTGCCATCCATCCATCGGCACGGTCCGCATGACACCTTACATTGGGAGTCTGGTTTGGGGTGCAGAGCATTGCCTCGCATCCCACAGTGTCCTCAGACCCCGTGAAGACGAGGATTTCCACTATCCACCACCCGTGGACCCACCAGGTTGCTGACTTCCCAAAGCCCCCGGGTACAAAACTGTCACCCGGCCTGGTAATGTTTGGCCTGAACCTCATCTGTCCAGAGGATTTTAAACAAAAAGGATGGATTATCCTTGAATGTGTTACCGTATATTAAAGCATCATGTGTATATCTATAAACAAAGGTGAGCAATAGAGAAGGTAGAGATTATCCAGTCTAAATGAATGAAATGGTCTTTAAAATCCTCTAATTTGTATAATCGAGAATTGCAAAACGAAAGTATTTCTGATGGTTTTCTAGAAGCAAATTATGCATCACTTCTGATGGTGTGGATAGATATGATGAAGGATACCATAACTATCTGACTACTGTAGTATTGATCCATAGGTGCATGATGACATATTCTAATAGCTTTCCATTATGCACTTGGGTACCTAATTGTGTTGGTCTTTGTAACAATTGTACAATTGTATCAAATGACTGTGAGAAGTGGATTTGGATAAATCACTAACATACTGTCGTGCATTTTTTAAAGGCATTGCATTGATATTTCTGTATACCAACACTATCTGACGGTAATAACTGTTAAAGTAGCAGGCCTTTAGGATCTGCCTTCAGTAATATATATATACCGGATGGTTATAATTAAAGTTCCCCACTTCTGCACGGTGTGGAGACTGCATTATTGCACGGATAGTAATGCAACTTTGTATATAAGCAATGTAGAGCATTGGGAAGATAATCCCAACAAAAAAACAAATTAATTCAAAAAGTTGTCACCAGGGGAAAAAGTGGCACTGCAAGATCATAAAAAGACAGTAGGGATGAATATTTTAATGCTTTTAGAGTGACTGTTCAATTTGCCCACAGTCTGCAGTGATGACATGCTGGAAGCGCAGGACAGCGTGCTCAACAGTAACACTTCTGTCGTGAAATGGCTGCAACATGACTAATGATATTGGCTTTCAGTTCGTGCAAGGTCCCTCATAAACACGATCTTTCAGGGTTCCCTACAGCCAGAAGCCATATGGATTAAGGTCTGGTGAATGGGCAGGCCATACCTCTGGAAAGTGTCTCGACAGAACACGATCATCGCCGAAGCTGGCACAAAGAAGTTCCTTTACTGGGCAACCAATATATTGAAAAACTTATAGACCCAGAATGAAATCCGTGGTGAATCCCACCTTGCTGGGAATGCAGTGGCTGGGAATGCACCACATGGGGGTTGGAGGAACCCCACATGCAACAATTCTGGTACTCACAGCGCCGTCTAGCGTAAAATGTGCCTCATCGGTCCAGAGAATGTTCCAGGGCCATGCATCATCGAAAGCCATTTTAGCCAAGAAACAAAATGCCATGTCTGACCGAGTTTATGGATCTTGTGACTGTAACTGGTGCAGTATCTGGATCTTTTACGGGTAACAGTGAAGAATGGACTGCAAAACCTTTCGCACCATGAACCATGCAATTGTTAATTCCCGTGCCACTGCTCGCTCACTGGTTGCTGAGTACCGGGCCACTGACGCTCTATCAGCTACTGCTACTGGCAGTTCGTGCACAATGTCCTCCGCAATCGGGCGGCGTCCTCTTCCTGGCAGCACACCTAACTCCCCTGTCTCTTCAAAATTCTGCAGAGCTTCACCGGGAGCGCACATTCTTTCTTTCCCGATTGCATGGTGATTTCTGCAGATTGGTCGTTCACAGACGCATTGCGCGTTTCAAACAGTGCCACTTTTTCAATTGGTGACAACTTTTTGAAGTAATTTGTTTTTCATTGGATTTCTCTTCCCATGCTCTACATAGCTTATACACAAAGTTGTATTACTATCCGTGCAATAACGAGGTCTCTAGATTGCGCAGAAGTGGGGAACTTTAATTATAACAACCCGGTATATATATATATATAGGCCGCGCGATTGGCGATGTCGCTAAGACACTGGCCTCTCACCTTTGAGTACCGAAGTTCGATTCTCATGTGGGTTTCGTTGATGGTGGCGATCTGCGCTGGGCAGGTTTTCCCAGGGTTCTCCCGTTTCCCTTGCATTTCTCACACCATCCTTTCTCAGTCTTTCTCTCCGTCTGTCCATATTTCCGTGGGATAGCACAATAGACTTTCAGGTCGCAATATAATAAGTAATAAGTAAATACCTTAATAAGGAGCCATGAAACATAAACTTCAAAATTAGGCATATACAGTATAATCGAACAGGCAAAACTCAAAGCATACCCTTCGAGTTTCGCAAAGCAAAGATTTCTTTTGCAATTTAGAAAAGTAAAGAATATAAGAATAAAATTAACTTGTATTACTAAATTATATAAAGCCAGACAATGATGTGGGATTATTAAGGTATTTACTTACTTTATTTTAGATTTCATAACTCTAGCTCAATATTATAGATTTTGCTCTTTTTAATTTTAATTTTTAATTTTAAATTTAAATATATAAAATTAAGTAAATTTAATAAAGTATTAATTTTAATTTTCAATAAGTAATAAAGAAATCTGGCATCTTTATTACTTCGTTTTTATTTAGTAATTTTTGCTTTTAGATTTATATAATTTAGTTGAATAAAAAAAGAACAAAGTCTTGAAATATTGTGTTTTTGTTTTCTAAATTGTTTCTAAAATTTGCCGCAGATGACATGAAGGTAAATAGGCTGTATCTTCATAGAAACAATGATGTGTTTTTGTATTGGTGTTTTTCAAATCCCACATCATTGTCTGACTTTATATAGTTTAGTAATATAAGTTAATTATGTTCTTATATTCTTTACTTTTCTAAATTGCAAAAGATATCTTTGCTTTCGAAACTCAAAGGGTATGCTTCGAGTTTTGCCTGTTTGATTTTATATTATTTATCCACTCAATAGATGGTATGCCATTATCATCATTAGTAAATCTTAGTGGCTTCTTTAAATTTTTTTTTTTCATCATTGTACAGTATTTTGCAATGATTAAGTAAAAAGCATTCATAGTCTTTCATCCACTTATTTTTCACATATATCATTGTGTAACTAATTATACAATGCTCTACAATTTTATAATTTACATTTTGCTTAATTAGATTTGTAAACCTCCAAAAGTTGTCAATCGAGTTGTCATATTCATTGCCATGTTATTGAATAATGTGATCACTTTCCTATAGAAACATCTTGAGAATCTTTGTTCAGTGATTAGAACTTTTCTCTTAACCTTATATAGTGCTTTTTCTAAAGGTAATAATTAATTTTAATGTAGGAACTTGCAGAGGATATTTGAAAGAATTACATATATTTCTGAACTGAAAAGCAGTTTCTGATGCTCCTTTTAATTTTACAAATTTTCCACATTAAAAAAACAAAAACAAAAAAAAAAACAACAACTTTATTTTCTTAAAATTATACCCTGCAACACAACATTACTGAACCACCGTTGGGAAATAACACTATCAAACTATTAGCAACTGTTAAAGTTGTACATCTTTCAACAGTTGGCTTATGCACAACTGTAGAAACAGAGCTGGGAGATAACAGGGGGTCATTGATCTTGGGCAACACTGAAAAAAAATGGCAGCAAAATGGAGAGGGGGCAACAAAAAGTAGAATCCTTTTCTAAGTTGGGTCTTGAGACCACTTTCCAGATTAACTGCTCTAGTTACTAAAAAACTACTCCACTACATAACTCACCAGCTTTTTAACACTGATTCAGAAGTGTAATATATATTTGGTCAAATATTTCAACTTGTAAAGTGTTATACTGATCTCAAATCTTTACATCTAGAATAACAATTAAATCTGTTTCATATAGAAAATAAGCAAGAGTTTTCTGGCAATTTTTGAATCCAATGCTGACACTTATTGATGAAAGTTATTCATTCTTAGCATTTTCAAGAGAATATAGGAATTCTGAACTTGACAGTTGATCACAGCTGCAGCAACCCAGAGTGTAGGCTTGGGAAGGGATTAGGGGACTTAAGCCCTCCCTCCTAAGATAGTGAAATATTCTCAGCTGGTTGTAGGATAGATGAAGTAATTTTTTTTGGGGGGGGGGGGGATACAAAATTGAAAAACTTTTATGTGAAACTTTTATGATTGAATCCTGGCTGCTTAAGGTGGCAACTCAGAGATTACAAAAAACAAAAAGAAGTATGTTTTACAACTTCATCATCCAATTCTTTGCCAGGTCTTTGCTTGGTCACAAATCTTTATTAACTGCTTTATTATTTTTATCATTTAAATTGCAGTTAGAAGAAATGCTTAGCTTCACTGTATAATAACTTAAATGTTAAGTATCCCACTACAGGCCTATGTAGGCCCTAAGGGTTGCAGGAGATAAGGCTCCCAGTGTTTCATGACCAATGGAACTAACAGGTTGGTGATCAGCCTGAGGCCATCCCATCTGCATTTTACCCCTTGGGAAAAAAAAACAAACAAAAAAAAAACAAACCTGTATTCATTCTTCAAAAGGCTGGGTGGACCCTAAGATCTATCAGGAAAAGAATTCACAAGTTTTCTCTGTGTAAAAATCTCCGACCTCTGCTACACAAGGCAGAGGTCAAGGATTGAAATCAACTCCTCTGGGCTGCAGTCAAATGCCTTACCACCTACTGGGCCCACCTATATAATACCTTGTATATACAGTATTTTCGTAAGCTTTATGATGTGATGCTTGGGATATCAGTGTATTTGCCTGCACCCTAAATAAATACATAGAGACTCCCATCGTTATTTCACTTCTAAAAACAAAAACTGATTATCCATATTTTTTAAAGTGCTATGTAATATAATAAAGATCCAACAACTTTCAATAATTAATGGACTGTTTCCAGTTTAATTTTCAGACCTTTACTGGCATTCGGTTGTGAGCAGTTACTAACAGTGGGTTAATCCATAGTGATTCATTGATAATCAGTGAATATTAATAACTCTCATTATCACTGGGAAAAAACTATTAAAATTTTCTTAACCTTATATGTTTTATCAATAATATAAAACTTGAAAATTAAATTAATTTAAAATGATAATCTAATTTTCTATAATAACTTGTAGAGTTTATTTAGCTCAATGCAAATGCACAGACAGATTTGTCTGACTTTACGAGAAATGTAATTCTTTTCTGATTATTTAAACACATAAACAAATGTACAAAGCCTGATTGAAAAGGACCATAAAGAGTCCATTTCCTTGCTTCACATCCATATTAAATCTGAAAGATTTATTTAGCTTGCTGCCACTTCTACTTTGATCTTAATGTCATACATAGATTTGATATTCTAATCAATCTTAAACATTCCATGTAGCACTTTCCTTTTGATACTGTCAAAGACATTTTAAAATAAAGAAACAATAAATCAAAAACAACAAATGTCTTTGTCATACTAAAAATCTTTCTATCATTTCTCTATTGTTATATATTTTGTCAGTTGTATTTCTGTTTGTATGAAAACCACACTGATACTCTTTCAGGATGTTCTGCATACTGTTTCATTTTCTTATTCAATCAATCAATGAAGATCTTGTAAATTACACTAAACAACATGATGTTCTAGTAGTTTTCCCATTCTAGTTTTATCCCCATTTTTATTATATTGGATAAAAGATTCTAACTTTCCAAATTTTGGGCATGATTTCATCAACCCCTCCCTAATTGTCTTAAGTTTGTGCATAGTTACTGAAAAGGTCCTTGACTACTGTACATGATAAGCTTCACCACCACCTCATGCTCGCTTAGTGGTTAATCATTTCTCATTTTGTATGTAACAGACACAATCAAGGACCACCTCCATAACTTTCTCCATGTCACTACCTTTAACTTAATAGGTGTAGTGCACTGTCCTACACTTTTCCTTAAACTTTCCTCCTTATTAAGGAGTTTCTCAAAGAATTCAGCTTTTTTCCTTAGTATATTTCTTTTTCATCAAAATTTGCTGCCCATTTTTATCTTTACACTCATCCATTCTTGGTTGGAAGACTAGTTTCATTCTGCCCATACCTCATCCCATACAATTTTGCTGATTTAATTCTTCAATTTCTTGAAATTTTTATTTGACATTCTTTCTTCTTTTTCCTACATATTTAATGCACATATTTTCTATCTTTCACATGATATCTTTCACAATTACTTTGAGCTTCCTTCTATGACGTTCTCTCTCTGGCTTTGTTCTTCTTTCCTATGCTTTTTCATATTTCTCATCAGACTATTCTACATTCTCTCATTCCTTCTGACTTCTGTAGTTTTTAAACAGGATAAACAGTTAACATATACAGTTGAACTTGGTCAGCTATGATGTTTATGTACGCTTTAGCATCCTGATGTGCGTCCAGAGGTATCAATGGACCCAACGTGTGCCAGGAAAACATCCCCCACATAATGACACTGCCCCCACTGGCTTGAAGAGTTGTTGTGAGATACAGCATTTGTGCACACAGCAGGGGTGTACCTAATAAAGTGGCCAGACAGTGTCTTAGTAGGGCACCAACAATTGCTAATAGTCTGCAAATCCCCTCTGTTGGTAATGAAAGTGGGCTATACATTGTAACATAATCATAAAATCATTGGTATCCTTGTGGAATAGCCAACAAACCCATCACAGTTGCTCCTATTATGTAGTTTTTGGTGGAGAATGACTGGATTATAGTTGGCATTTCAGGAAACAGTGGCTGTAAGTGGTTATACATTGTTCTATTAGAAAATGATATCAGGAAGATATAACAACTAGCACAGTACAATAGTTAAAATTATCTTATCATTATATTATGACATTGTCAGTCTGTCAGACTTCATTTCCATTTTTATATGCTTCCATTTAACATAATGATAATGATAAAGGCTCCTAATTTATGAAATGGTGACCAAATTTTGGAATCCTCATCAGTCATCCTTCTGCTCTTCATTATATTTCATTAGCCAGAATTGATAGCTCTTCTCATTGCTTATTGATGACATTTTTCCTTTGGAAAATACACTATTGTGTTCTCCCCTACCTGAATAGATGATCCTGGACCTTGTGATAAATGCCAATCAGGAATCCTAGATCACAAATATATAAGCCATTCAAATTCTTCTTCCCATGATATATGTATATATATTTATTTTATTTCCATTTTTTGACGATTTTTCCTATTTTCAAAACCTTATAGTCACATTGTTTTTACAGTTTTTGCCACAAACTTTGTACAGCTTTTAGGGCATTAGTGTAACTACAAATAATTAACAACAAAGTTGACACCTGTTTATGAGTTTTTAGGGGGCAGAGCTTAGAAGTGGGACATGAGTTTTGATTGGATAACTTCTGTAAATTTTGGGCTTTTCAGCTAAAACTAAGCTTGACTTCGATTGACTGAATATCAAACTTGTACTGAATATAATAAATATTATTAACAAATACTATTCACAAATCTCAAAGTGGTTGACCTTTGGAAAATCTACTTACCACAGTAGATGCCCAACAGAGATATTGTTATTGATATTTTTTTTTTGTCCCTCCCGAAACTATTTGAATGGTTTGGTTTTTGGCTAGCATTAAGTAAACTACCAGTTAATGTCCCAAGTTTTCAATCCAAACTTTTCCCATTTACTTTCCTTTTTGCTAATTTTTTTATAATCTCCTTATCATTATTCACTCTGAATTGTATGTAGCAATAACTTTAAATTCCTAATACAAAGCACTGATATCTATTGAGGAAACCTTTTTTTTCATTTATCATTTATTTATTAGTTATTTTACTTTATTTTGAGTAAAGTAGAGTAGTTCTTTTTTTAGTTTTGTTTCTGTACATCTGTAAGAACCCCCAGTATCTATTACTGCCTTAGAATCTTGTTGGCAGACAACTCAGTTAGGATTCAGCTAAAAGAGTAACTTATAAATGATTTTTCATTGAAAACATTTTTTGACAGCTTTAGATGATATTTTGCTGAATGAAAACAACTTTTTGTTTTAAGTACTCGGAAACTAATTTTGTATTAATTATAATGTTTGATTATTTTTCTTTTTAAAGTATTAAATTTTAGTTTTAATTTTCTTTCCAGATATTGAAAGAATCTTCCGATAGCAGTATAGTGGATGTCAATGATTGTCCAGCAACTGTAGTGTTTCCTCGTTTTTCTGATGAAGTTATTGAGGTCAGTATTGTAATTAAAAAAACACTCCAATCACTTGCTTGTGTATCTTTAAGAGTAAATTACAATCTCAGCTAATGGTGTACTAGGACACCGCATTTTTTTAAAAGTTGGAATTGTCCTGATAAGATCATTGCAGCTTTGCAAAATATTGATCTATATCCTTAGGATAATCATTACATAGACATTACATGATTACATATAGAAATTACCAGGACATTTGAGACAGCATATATATAAAATCTCTTAATTCTACATACATCATCATCATCAACAACAACAACTGTTTATTTACCTCTTAGGACATGTCAGGCCTTTATGATAGACAACACATTAATTAGCTCTTTATTGCATTAAAATAAGAAAAATAAAATTGACTCTCAGACCCTCCGTCATCCATGTAGTAGACACAAGAAATAGTTTGACTACAAGTATAATGAAAAAATTCCAAGAAAATGATAAGGAAAAGGTGAAAATCATTGATATTCAAATCCTTGAGTTATGATTTCCAGTATGTGATCATTTCAGACTATAATATTCAAGTACTTTCCTATAAACCTTTGACTCTTGGCTGCTAGTAACTCCATAGCCTTAAATATCAGTAATTCTATTTGACTGATCAAAAGATTGAGAAATCGATATGCCATTTTATTTTTTCTTATTTTATTAAAATGAGGAACCAATTCATAGATTATCAAAGAATTCATCTTCTCCTCATCAATTTGAACTATTTTAAGATGATGATCTTGACTGATGATCGTTAAGCAAGCACAAAATATTAATTCCATAATCTTACTACCAATGATTCAAAATCTTTAGAGATCTTTAGAATGACAGAAGCTGTACTACTTTTCACGTGAAATTCCTATCATGAAACCCACAAGTATGCTAAATAATTATGACAGATACAATTTAAACATTTATAAACTTTCATCTTGAGTCAGGAGGAGGTCTGATGAATATTTGTTGGCAAGCTGCATCCATCGTTCATACCAGCCTGACCCTAGGATTATGGTATGTGGAGGGATTTTTATATGATTTCATATGTCCCTGGTAGTTATCTTTAACACCATGACGATCAGCATTTACATCAGAATGATGATTGAACTTGTTGTTCTGCTGTTCATGAATGGTATTGAAGGGGTCCTCTTTCAACAGGACAATACTGTCCCATATCGCACCTGAACCTTACATGATCTTCAACCTTGAAGTGTTACCCTGGCCCGGAAGAGCGCCAGATCTTTCACTAGTAAAGCATGTTTGGCACATGCTTGGACAACTGCTCTGGGTTCATCTGCAACTGACAATGACCATTGCCAATCTGACCATACAGATGAAGCAGGTTTGGAACACTATACCACAGGATAGCATCCAACACCTCTACAATCGTATACATGCATTTGTGGATGCCTGCATTCAAGTGGTGGTGATTACAGTCGGCATTGAGGATGGCGACATTCAACATTCGTATGGCCCTGAGCTCGTATCATATGAGTTGTGATGTTGAAACTGATATCAATGCAATAACTCATGTAGACAATATTATGTGTAATTTTCATTCACCTAACAAAACTTTGTATATGGCTGCCGTGTGCTTTACAATCAGTATGGTTGTGGAGTGTAGGTCTCTTCAAGCTCTCTGCATGCCTCAATGACATGTTTGACACAATTTTGAACAACTGACATAGTTTGAGATAGGTCATATCGTTGGACTGTGGGGGGTAGACTGGTCATTCAATTGAATTGGGCACCACTCTTGACTGTTCCAAATACACTGTACGATGGTGTTTGGAGCAGTTAAAGCGTATGATAATACGCATGTGCACGGAAGACTACTAGAAGGGAGACCTAGGCAGACTACCAGAAGGGAGAATTGTGTCATCATCTGACATATGCAAACTGATCCAAGGATGTTCCTTTCCAAAGATGAATAGTGACATCACTAGAAGTGCCTGTGTCTATCTGCATAATTGGTAACTTGCAGAATAGGACTTACATTCTCGGCACCTCTTATGCTGTCTGCCATTTACACCATCGGTGGCTTCATTTGCAGTAGTGTAGTGAATGGGTGGCATGGACAGCTGTTGACTGGCAGTGAATCATGTTTTGTGATGAGTCCAGGTTTTGTCTGGACACAGATAACCACTATACTGAAATATGGAGAAGCACCTGGCAGCATTCCAAACTCGGACTTCATTCTCGAGCGACACACTGCCAGAACTGGTGACCTCATGGTGTGGGGAGCTACCTCCTACGATTCTTGGTCTCTGCTGGTAGTGATCAGGGAAACATTGATGGCGCACTGATACATTCAAGAGATTCTGTGGCCTTATGTATTTCCATTCATGAAGCTGTTACAGCTATCCATTTTCCAACAAGATAATGCCCACACATATTCATCACGGGTTTCCCGAGATTACCTCTGTGCTTGGCTCATCAGATCTCTGGACTTATCACCCATTGACCATGTGTGGGACCAGCTGGATTTGCAGCTTCAGCTATCAACAGGTATGAGTGATCTGGAGCGGCAGTTGCAACAATTATGAGAGGATCTTCTGCAGAATAGCATTAAACATGACTTCATACTAAGCTGTATTGCCACATGCATCCACTCTAGGGTCCTTAATACACAGTACTAAAGAGATATTAACCTGTAGTGTTTTGCCCAAATAAATAGCCCATTTGCTCTGATATAATGAGTTATTTGCATCATCATTCTCATTGCTTATGCCAAGAGTCATTCCATTTCGTCTGCTGCTTCTGGATGCACTAATTTTTGTTTTGTTTGTGTGGATATATACAGTGCACTCTCTCTATCTGAACCCTCTCTAATGTGAACACCCTGGTATTATGAACACAATACGACAGTCCCGGCGAAACTCCATAGACTTAACATAAGATGAACTCTCTGTATTCTGAACACCCTCTAATCTGAACACCCACTATTGCGAACGCTACTTTTGATCCCCATTCTACCTTTACCTCTCTGTAAACTGAACGTGTGTTTGCAAAAAGAACCCCCCCAGCAGAAATACGAAAAAAAACCCCCCCCCCCCCCCCCCGACAGATAAGAGACATTAGGTGTTATAGGGAGTGGTGAAATAGTATAATTATGTAATTTTATTGTATGTTTTGTAAAACTTTTTTAATAAAAAAAACAAAAACATGAGATGGTAGAGTACAGGTCCGACGACTTAATTTAGTTTGACATTGCAGTAGCCACCAAATCTAAATTCAGCACCTCCATCTCGGTAACTGGCATGGCTAAGTATTCTATACACTCACTACATACATGCATTTCCCAATCTTTCTCTTTAATGAACACCCCCATAATCTGAACACTTTTGGTCACTCCCATGAGTGTTCAGAATAGAGTGTGTGCACTGATATATATATATATATATATATATATATATAAAAGATAAGATATACCCAAAGATAAGCATAACAATAATAATAAATTTATTATTTATTATTATTTATAATTTAATTTATACAAATGCAATAAATGTAATAAATTCTTGGAATTTAGTTAAACGTCAGTTAAAAAAAATGATATAAAAATTTCATTGATCATAATGAGCATAATCATATGATCAGTATAATTTATTCAAATATTTTTTAGTAATTAAGAAAATGAATTACCTGTATGTTGTATCAGTAATATTATTATTATTTCAGATACGTAAAATTGCAATTGTTAAGCAGTTTCCTTTTGAATCATCAATGCAGCGGATGACTGTTGTAACACAATTTGTAAAATTAAATACATTTGAAGTCTTTACCAAAGGAGCTCCAGAGAAAATAAAATCATTATGTAAACCAGAATCTGGTAATAACCTTAAATTTGAAAACTTCCAGCACAATAAAAAAATACTTATCTGATAATAGTTTATAAAATAATAAATAAAAGTTAATAATTTCTTGTTTAAATATTAAATGGTAGTGATGATAATGATGGTGATAATAATGAGAAACTGGCTGATACTATTATAAGATCTTAATCCTGTACTAGTTAAATTAATAATTCCCAATATCTTGTTTCCTTCACTTTATTGGAATAAAAACATTTAAAGCATATAAACGTTATGTATACATTAATATCTTATTTTTAAGAAATCATTTTAGTATATCTTCAAGGCTTCATGTGCAAAATACATTACTCATTCCTAAAATTTTTATAGTCAACCAACTCTGTTGCCAATAATGCCACGTATATGGTCCCATTTCATACTGCGAAATACAACAGTTTCAGTCTATGTTGTACTTTAGTACAATCAATTAAATTTTGTTTTAATGCTTGAATTTCTTTCAGTATTTCTCTGCATGCCTTATCCTTCATACCCAATTTGAACTGAAGGCAGTAAAACAAATCTAGTTACTCATTCACTAATTTTGCACACTTATAGCTGACTTGCTTCCTAATTGGCTATTGTAGGGTCACTATTTTGCCTGCTGTTTTTCCTAATTGTTTTCCTTGATTTGATAGCAAATCAACCTTTAATGTGGTCCGTTCCTTCAATTGTTTGATTTGTAAGCATTCCTTCTCCAAGTTTGCATCCCATATCTTTGTTCTCAGTGTTAAGACTCTACCGTGTCTTATTACTGCCATTACTACACTTCTTTTAGTATAATATTCTTTAAAAGCAATACATCTAAACTCTTTGATATCATTCCTCCCACAATCTCTTATTGTTTAGCAATCTTCATATTATTGTTTCGTAATGCTTGAAGAATTTGTAATAAGTCTAAACTTTTAAATATTACTATAATCCCTCCATTATACGGTCTCCATTTCCACTAATTCACTTTAACGTGGTTGAAATTTCAAAAAATATTTCAGAATATAGAACAGATCCCTATTTTTATACACCTTTCCATGGCTCAGGCACATAGCTGGGGGGGAGATCTGGGGCTCCGGACCCCCCCTCCCCATTCAGGGAAGAAAAAAAGAAAACAAAGTGCGTATATATAAATGATGAAATTCAAAGAGCCTATTCTCACCATAGATTTTAGTATTAAGATCATTTTACTTTTAAACTTTCATTTAAAGAAAGCAAAGTCATTTACAAAAATTTAATGTAATGGCTCCTCTCCTCCTTAACAAAATTAGACCCACCCCTTTACAAAATCTTGGCTACGTGCCTGCATGGCTTCATTTATGCGCTGTTTTCGTGGAACCAATTACTCGAGTAAATAGTAGGATTACTGAGGTGATTAATTAGCTTCTCTTCTGTATAAAGATTTGTGTTTTAATAACTAATCTTGAGACGATATTGCATTGCATCGTATTGTCTGGGACTTTTTTTATATGAGGCTCTTCACCTGGTTCTGCATGTTTTACCAGCTAAATCTTCCATCCTTCCAGTTCTTGTTGCTTTAATTTACAGTAGGTAACATAAGGTTTTGTATCATTTTCTGTCCAATTTAATTTCTTTCTGTATTAGTCTTTTTTGGGTCATAATCCTCTATCTGTGTGGAACTTGACACTTCTAACATGTTTACTTTAGAGTAAGTGATAGGAAATTTTAGAAACCACAGTCTCTCAAGGAAATCATAAATAATTTAAATTTATCCCTTATGTTGAATTAACTTGCCTGATACAATATGAGGTGCAAGAAACTAATAGACATTGTTTATGTAGTAAATTCAATTGTAAAAATTCAGGATTCATCTCATATGTTGTCTATGAAGCCATCAAAACTGCATATAATATGCTTTTATCTCAAAGATACTAGTTTCACTTAAAAACTTTCATTTAGTTTTACTTAAAAACTGTTTTCAATAGCATAAAACTTGCTTTTGAAATGAATCTTAATCAATTATTAATACATTAAAAAAAATTAGATCAAATTTAGTTTAAGGGATCAAAAAATGCCTTGAAAAGAATCTAAAGGTTTCATTCTTGCTTTTAGTGAGACACTTTGGTTTTTAACTTGAAATCTCTAATAAGTGGTTATATTACTTTCTCTATGTAATAGTACCTGATGAATTTGAAGAAGTCCTTCTCTGGTATACCAAACAAGGATTTCGAGTTTTAGCAGTAGCTGGAAAACTATTAACAGATGATTTAAAATTGGAAGATATAAAATTAATTGAAAGGTAAGTTATAAGGAATAGTTTGAAATAAAAAAGAAAATATTTAGGCTGGTAGTTTTTTGTCTTCTTTTGTTCAATAATAACAAAATACTTGATAGAACATTTATAAACGTACTTTTTCATGTATCCTAATGTTAGTTTTGTTCCTTAGATTTCCAAAATAAGAAAAAAAAGTATTACATTAACAATAATTATTAATTAATAATTAATATAATATAATTTTTATATGATAAGCGTTAAAATCAAAACCTGTTGTTGTAGCCGAACTCTTTGCTATTTTCATCATATGGTTAGCAGCCAATTATCATTATATTCTTTTATTGAAATGGCTCAATAATACATTCATCATTCTGCAAAAATATCTAGCAAAAAATTTTGGTAGAGCAGGTTAAAAGTAGATATTATATACCTAAAATAGACACTTGATCTCAACTGTGGTTGTTTATACAATTTTAGGCATATTGTGTGTTTCTTTTTTTGCTTAATAAAATTCATTTGAGGCTGGTAGATGCCAGCACATGAATTTTCCTGTTTTATTTTTATTGTGTATTTAGTGTTTTATTTTTAATTTTTGGAGGTACTATATTCCTTTTCATCATAAATTGCACACACTTGCTTATTAAATAAGGTAGGAGAGTTGTAACTTCCTGGCTATCTTCTACCATTTAATCTATTCTAATGAATGAAATGCCATGTTACACAACTTATATAGATATTTGTTAGCGTAGCAGAAAGCCTTTTAAGATAATTTAGATCAATCAATAGCTTGTATGCAGACTTAAGTGCTTTTCTTCTTTTATACTAAACTAATTGTATGATATCTTATTTTTGTAATATGTGTTCTTTAATAGTAAAAGAAAAAAAAGAAAAAAAACCTGCAAACAAGCTATTAATTGATCTAAGTTTTCTTGAAGACTTTCTGCTAAGCTAACAAATATTGAAACTACTGTAATAGAGAGTATATTAGAGAGGATATTATGTTGGATGGCATCAGACATTATTCAAATTTTAGTATGTAATCTGAAGTATTATAAATTGCTGACAATCGTGCTGAATTGAATGCAGTTCTGCCTAATTTAAACTGTAGATATTTTGAATCTCATTCCATGTTTACAAATTCATCATTTTGGAATCAGCCATTTTATATGATAGAAGTGATTTTAATTAATAATTTTATTAATATAATCGCTGAATGTTACTTTTAGATTTCTACTATTAGAGATTTTCTTGTTACGGCTGAATATATTTCAAATATATTCCTTGGGTAGAAGGATTTTTTTTTAATTATAACGAAATATAAAAGATATTTGAATGTTTAGAAATAAAACTAGCATTTTCTGTTTTAAATCATTCAATTTTTGTGACTGAACTTTAAGCTGAATGGAGAAATCTTGTGAGTTGCACAGTAGACAGCAACTACTTGAGTTTCTCGCCTTCTGTTCTGCTTTTAAATAAGACTCTGTGTATAATTAAAGTTCATAAAATTTCTTTATTGATAATCTTCCTTGTTGTTCAACAGTTGATTATTACTAAACTAATTCTCTAATTTGCAGGTAACATAACTCAGCAAAAAAAGTTATGGAGACAATGTGATGAGAGAATTAGTTTGGTAATAATTAAGTTTCAATTGAAAACCTAAAATTGCTTGATGCATTTCTTAATTCTCAAATTCTAGTGAGTGAAAAATCTTTCTCATGATTAAATGATTAAGCAGTGAAACTATATGTTATAGAACATATGTTGAAATCAGAATTCAGATAAACAGTGACAAATCTTATTTTGAAAGGATAATCTTTACACTATTGTACTATAATCACACTATTCGTGTTTTTGATATTCAAATAATGTAATTGAATCTTACTTATCTAACAAAAATCTTTCTTTTATTTTTCTTTCTAGAAAAGATTTAGAAGCAAACCTGGATTTTTTGGGTTTAATAGTGATGCAGAATTCTCTCAAACCAGAGACAATGCAAATATTGTCCATATTACATTCCGCAGATATTAAAACAGTTATGATAACAGGTAAAAAAAATAAAAAATAATTAGAAATAATAATTAGGTAGCTCAAGCAAATATTTTTTTTCCTTAATTTTTCTATTCTATAACTATAAATTTACTATAGGTTACTTAATGAGAAACATCATATCTCTTCTAATGAAAAGATTTAATATTTCATTGACCGACCAAGAATAATAGAATGAAGGAAAACTGAAATTGCTAGTTAAATTTGTACAGACTTTTCAGAAACTAATTCTTGATGAAAGAATTCTGATATTTAATCATTGTTTATTTAATCATCCAATAGTTTGTATTTCTTTTTTAAAAAGAAAACACTAACTGATTGATCTTGATTCCCTTTAATAAAATAGATGTTTTCCTGTTATAAACTTACATGATAAGTTGCTTTTTTTCTTACTGAAAACCAAGCAGTTTTGTTGTATAGTAAGAAAATTATTGGTGATCAACCAAAATGGAAGCCCACTTATGACATTGTACACTTTGGAATTTCTTAATGTTTCTTTGTAAATTTCCCTATAATAAACAATAATTCAAATGCAGATCCAAGAAATTCAAGATTCAAGTGATTTTCATTTTTTTACCTGTGATTTTTGACTAGAAGATCAGGAAATTGGGTAGCCAATTAATAATTAATGTTCTACTCACTATAATGGAAGCAGACAAAACTCTTAATTGTAGATGTTTCCACACTATTGATGCTATACTTTCATCCACAATTTGAGTTGTTCAAAGCAGATTTCTAAGTAAGCTTCAATTCTCTGTTGTGTAGGCAAGGGGAAATACTTTTCATTGAAACGAAACTTTTTTTTAGATTTAATAATAGTTGAACCAGGCCCGGATTTCCGCCTAGGCTTAGAAGGCCCGGGCCTAGGGGCCCCAGCCAGCCAAGGGGCCCCGCCATATTGGATTGGTTTTTTTTTGGTTGTTGAATTGGAGATTCCGTTTTTTTTTTGGTTGTAGATTTTCGGGATGCGGGGGGGCCGCAAATATCAAGTGCCTAGGGGCCCTGGGTGTTTAAGTCCGGCCCTGAGTTGAACCATGTTTTTCAAGTTCTATTAAGCTTCTAAAGTTTTTATTATGATAAAATAGTTCTTTGCTTATTCTAATATACAATAATGAAATAAAGCAATGTGGATTGAAATGAGAAAAACTCATTTCTAGAGTGGATTTCAATAAAAGGAGACTTAAACTGCTAGTCACAAATCCCTTAAATATGCCACTGTCCTGTAGCATCTTAATGCAAAGTCACTAATCTACAAAACTTAAACTTAAAAAAATACAAGAGTGTTGTTGGAAATTTTTATCATATCCATCATACTTTCCTGGTGCATTTAATGAGATTTATGATTATTATCATTTTTTTTTTCACTTATATTTCTCAGTGCAGATTAGCTGACACACGCACACACACACACACACAACCACTCTCTCTCAAGATTTTTATGATGTTTGAAATGCTTTGCATTTAAGTCAAAAAAATTTTCAAAAAAATGCATATAAAAGTTACCTGCATGTTAGGAAAAATAGTTGAAAATGAGGGAGATTTTTTAAATAATTAGAAAATGTCATTTCTGTAGAAGACATGCATTAACATTATTTTATTTAACGAAAAAGCATTCTAAAAGTTTCAGTATTAACAAATATCTATATTTTCCCTTAAAAGTTTCTTTGACAAGGGGAGTGGTTTACAAATATTAACTCAGTTGGGCAACAAGAGTAAGTGCAAATGATAGGTTTTGGCAATAAAAAATTTCACCTGAGAGCAGTGGTGCACTGACAGGGGACCAAGGGGCCCTTCCCAAAACCCCCAAAAATTAAGATAGAAAAAGAAAAAAAAATGAGAAGAAAACCTTTATTAAAGCACTGATATCTGTATCTTTATTATTTTTGAAAAGTGATACTTGAAACAAATTATTTGTAAATAGGTATACTTTTCATATGTAACTCCTCCCTCAAATACAGTTTCAAATAGCCCCCCCTCCCCAAGCCATAATCCTGGGTGCGCCACTGCCTGAGACTGAAATAGATAAAGAGCTGAACTGTCCAAAGGGTATCTTAGATATCAGTTTTGGCAACACTCTCTAATGGGTTGTCTGTCACTATCTGCAATTGAGTCTTGAATTTTGACAAAGACAGATACTCCTCAATGGAGCAAAACTCTTGATGCTTGCTGATGTTTTATATATCAAGGTAATAATGAACCTTATTTTCACATTTCAGAAAATGAATCTTAAAAATTTTAGTAGATTTGTTTGCTTGGAGATTTGGAATGTCAAGCTTGGAATCTTCACCAGAGGATCAACGATGCTTGATATTATAAAAAAATGTTTTGGCAGACAAAGAAGAAATTAATGAAGAAGTAGAAAGAAAGATGTTGGTAGAGATGAAAAATGTACAACATGGAAAAGTAGAATTGTAAGAGGAAGTCATGACTTCTTTCTAGGAAACAGATAATGAATAAATATATAAGCCATCAAAAGAAAAACACCCAAGAATGAAAGAAAACAGAAGCTTATGTTGAAAATGCTTATATCAGTATCAAGGCAAATTGTCAAAAGAGGAATAATTTCTCCCTGATCAGAAAAAAAGGAACTTTAGTAGTGTTCAAAGCAATTTCCCACAATGAGATATATCCTATACAAATCCTCAGTTGAATCAAAAACAGATTGGAATGCACAAACATGACTACAAAAGACACAAATAGAGAGTTATTGGAAGTTTTCAAAGAGAACAGACTCAGTTATCCATGATTGAAGAGTTTTGTTATGGGCTTTCCAAATTAAATGTAATCACAATGGGAAAAATAAAATAAAATCCAAGGGTTCTCCATCAGGATTCACCTATTTAGAAAGAAGCAAATTTGCACAACGGAACGACGCATGCTTAATTGCATTTGAAGCCACATGTGTGAAGTCTCGTGCATGTTTTATTCTAGTAATTAGACTTTGGTGCTTCTGATAGGCTAAAAATTTTTTGATTTTTCACATTAATTTATGTACTTTGCACGGACTTAATGAACATCCCTCGTATTCTTTTGGCATGCATCCATGTGTGTGCATCAGTTAAAATAGTTCTGAGATTTCCGGACTAGGAAATAATCTATATATATATATGCAGTTTCATGTTGAACTTTGACCTGGTTTAACTTGATCCTCTACAAAACTTTGGGTGAAATCACCAATAACAACCAAGACCTAATATTTGCATAATCATTTAGATAGTTTTGTACCATTCCCATATAATTTTTTCCCCTTTACTATTTTGCATTAGTTTGCAAAACTAGTAAAGAAAACTGTCATTTAACTTAACTTATCATTAATTGTTGATGATTCAGTATGTTTATTTTATAATAAGATATAGTGAATCAGTAATACTTTAATTTCATGTCAAGAATTGAATATTAGAATTCTGACAATTGTCTTAGAAATAATTCTTGAAAGAACTATATATATACAAAGTATCACTTGTTAATTTTCATTTATAAATTAATTATAAATTAGTGGCTTTGCTTCAACAAGTGTTCACTGATGAAAACACAGATGTAAAAAAGAGATCCTTTAATTTCCAAATGATGGAAAATAAACTAGCTTTTTTTTTCTTCTGTATTTTCTGTTAAGAATTTTGTTGAATTAACCTTTATCTCTTATAGTATTAAACTACTGAAGAAAGTGTAAAGCAATTCATTGATTAATATTCACTCTCTCTTTTTATCCTCTTTTTTTTTCTCACTAAGTCAGCAGTTGTCTTACAGATTTCTTTTAAAGCTGAAAAAGTAATTTATCTTTATTAGTTTTTAATGAATATTATTTTATTAGTACTGTGATTGTAGATGTTAACTGAATTAAAGGAATATGATTATTGTATCTTATGTATTAGAGGTTTATAATATATTGTTATTAATTTAATATTCCCGAATTATTTTGAGCTAAAATAATAATGTCTTAACTTTTTATAGTTGATCTGAATTTTATTTTAGAAATGAAATATTACTAAAAAAACAAAACAGAATATCTGATCACTTAAGAAAATAATTTAATTAGATATGTTAATAACATAGTAATATTTTAAGGGATTAGCTTCAGAATTTTTAATATTATATTAGGGTATTACAGTCGGACCTCTATTTAACGAACCTCTATTTTGTGAACTTTTCTTCGGAACCAAGAACATTTTCCTAATTTCTTCGTAAAATAACCTCCAAATAGCGAAGTGCATTTTCTATTTAACGAACTTTTTCGAGGATACAGCTGAGGGAAAAAGAAGTAATTAACGATGATTGATGATTATCTTTCACTTGATTTTAAGTTGAGACCTCGGAAACACAAACTGAATCGGATATTTTGGACAATGTGAAAAATAAAAACAATACAACAATGAATTGCGATGAAGATGATGATGAAAACGGAAATGATCAGGATGCAGAAATAAAAAAACCATCGTATGATGAAATGCTAAAATCATTTGAAACAATCCGACGCGGATTACAATTTGAAGAAAATACTGAAGGGTTTTTGGTGCATTGCAAAGATGCGAGACATACTATGAGCGAAAACCCTTTTTCAAAAAAAAACAAAAAAAACTCAGACAAAATTACAGACTTTTATTAGTAAAATTTAAGTACGCATGTGGTAATATATGCTTTATGTCATTAAAATTATTACTTTTTTTAGTAATATTTATTGTTTATGTATTTTAAATGTTTTATTTAGTTTAAAGTAATTTTAAAAGGTGAATCTCTATTTAACGAATTTTTCATATAACGAACTTTTTTTTGGGATTTAGCGACTTCGTTAAATAGAGGTCCGACTGTATATAGTTATATGATATAAAATTTTTATTAGGATTTTTTGTTAATTTATTTTTTATTAAGTAAGAAGCTAAAATTTTTAAGATAACGTATATGTAAAAATAAATAGATTTTTTTATAATATTGATTGTATAGTAGGGGAAAAAAAATGAAGAATTGGCAAAATAATTATTCACCTGTTTATCAATAACATGGTTTCTTGGTAAGAAGAAAGAAAGAAATCTGACATGTCTTTTATCTTGTTTCTTCTAATTATTTCTCCCTTCAAAAAAAAAAAAAATCTACATTTAAATTCGTAGAAGCCAAAATGATAATAGAAATGTTTCTGTTTTAGTTATAATTATAGTTGCTCTTTTCTAGAGAATTCTAAAACTCTTTGACTTTGTCTTTTATCATTATAGGTGATAATTTACTTACTGCTATTAGCATTGCAAGAGAATGTTCAATGATAAAAAAGCATGAAGAAGTTATCTTAGTAGATGTGTTTCAAATTCCAAGTGAATCCAAAAAGGAAATGGAAGTTGAAATAAAGTTTAAAGTAATGGAAAAACCTGAGGATCCTGAAGATCTCAATTATAATTATGCATCTGAAGTGAGTATTTGATTTAAAACTTATTGTTATAGTTAAATGCCTTTTTTTTTTTTCACAGATAACATATAATGATCTCTATATTACCTTCATCTGACTCATTCATCAATAGCTTGTTTGTCATTTGTTATTTTATACAAAGTGATTCAAAATTCCTTGTACAAACTTTAAAGGTAGGTCACGAATACAGAAACAAACCTTATTCATAGTGCAATGTATGTCTGCAAATGCTACCCAAATATTTCCAGAGGGCGTTGTTTAGCAGCACATTATTTGGGCAGTGTGAGCCATTATCATTTGAAACGTTGACTTTATACTAGTAGGATATATATTGCTTTACTAATGCTGAGAGGGCAGATATGCACCTAGCCTATGGGGTAGCAAATGGAAATGGACAACCCACTATACGATTGTATTGTGAACTGGTCCCCAATCATGTGCCCAATCATCAAATGTTTGCTCAGTTGCACCAGAGATTGTGTGAAACTGGATCATTCGACAGAAACAGGCATGATTGTAGTCAGCAATGATCTTTGCATGCACTTGCCTTGAAGGAAGAGATGGTATACTGAATTGAATGCAATCCACGTACAAATACACGAGCTATTACTCATCATCTTGTGCTTCCTTAATTCAGTATGTGGCATGTATTACTGTTGGCGAAAGGAAGTTTGAGCACTGACTGTGAACCTGTAAGTGTACACCTTACTGTTATATTGTAAACATGGGGCTAATAAACATGTTGTCTACCTTACTTGTTGCCTTTTATTTCTTAACCTTAGTGTACCTTCTAGCACATTCGGCACTATGTGTTCCACTTTGAATATCGTTTGTTTTTGTATTCCTGACCTACCTTTAAAGTTTGTACAGGAAATTTTGAATATTAATTAATATATTAATTCGAAGAAGCAAAGAATCCTACAGTTGATCTTAATCACTCATTCTGCCGCGCTTACGATAAACGCACTAACTAGGTTTTGACGCTTTTCAAGAAAAACAGGTTTAAAGTTTTTATTTTCATATTGCTTGTATCTCCGGAGCTACAAGAAATACCAACATGAAAGTTGTACCGAAACAAATCATGCAATTTCACTTTGAGAAAGTTGTAGATCTCGGTTTCCTGATTTCAAATATATATATATATAACTCAATTTCGCCAAAAACCTTAGTTGATGCGTTTATCGTGAGCGTGGCAGCATTAGTTGTTTAAGATCATTGAGATCCTATTAATTCTTTAAATATGATAATATTAAGCTTATTATTACAATATTGAAATTTTTTCTTCTATGATAGTGGCATTATTGAAGCTGACATTTGAAATGGCTGATAATTTTGGAAATGGATTAATTTTTAAGCATCTTCATCAAAACATAAAAAATATACATTTATTCTAAAATGCAAATTTTCAAGGAGAAAATCATCTTTTCTTTTTCAAGCCTAACTACAGAATAAGTTGTGAAATTCTTAACAATCTCAGACTACATGCTACATAATATTAACTAGTAATTTAATTATGGTAATAATTAGTAGGTAATTAATTACCATAATAGAGTTTAAAATTTTCCAATAATAAAGTGCTTTTAACAATCTAATTCATCAATCACAACCTTGTTATTAATAAATGTATATGTTATTACATTTATTTATTTTTTTGTATAACATGCCCTGCTCTGGTTCATAACCAAAATTATTGCAATAATCTTTTTTAAGAGGCCCATCTTTACTAGTCAACGTGTCTTCAAATGGCTCAACAGCCAAGGGTGGGCATTGGCTAAGAAGAAGAAGACATTTATTTTTGTGTTTTTATGAAGATGTTTAATAATAATAGTAATTATAAGAGAGATGAATTGAAGAAGAGGTATGGAACATTTACATGGAATAATTTTATTGGAACAAAGCATTTTCTATCACCTGTGAAAGAATGTCCAGAAACTATGCTCTGATATAATTTATCTGTTGGATTGTTGCATAATAATTAAATTAACAATTTTTAATAGATGAACCATTAGTATATAAGGAATTTCTAATTCAAGATGTTTTTGAGGCACTGATAATTACTGTATCAGGCAGCAAGTGAACAATTCCCCATTCACAGATTCATTAAAAACAACCTTATGATCCATAAGCCTTTACATTATCAAATGCTTACATGCTAAGCAACACTTTCCAATAGGTCTTGTCTTGTTTTTAAAATGTATGTTGGAAGCCATTTCAATGATGATGTAAAATGAATTGCTTATTTTGAATAATTTCACTTGGAATGAAATCTGCGACTCAAAATACCTTTACAGAACTTATGGATGTATATAGTGATTTCACTTGATATTGTCTACTCGTATCGTTATATCCAGAACGTTATATCCAGAAAATTCTGATGTTTTGTCTATTTTTTTTTGCATCCCTTTGCTGTCAAATATCCCCCCTGAAGTTACAGTCAATGAAACAATTACTTCAGTATTCCAATAATAGGATTTCTAAGTATTCAAGAGAAAATTTTTAAATATCGACCAAGGTCAGTGCAAAGATAAAAAAGCATGATGTAAATACCTTAGAAATTGCATACAAATTTTCGACTGTTTTATGAAAATTGGAGGAGAACTTTTTCCACCTCCTTCCAGTTTCAATGTTTCTGCATGATCTTGTCCTCAACCTACAGTTTGGCAACTCATATTTGATATTCAAAGTGTTAAAAAAATCCAAAAATTTTTACAAATTTTTTTGAAAATTGAACAGATGGGACTTTTCTCTCCCATTTTGAGTCCTGCTGATTCTGTTTTGACTTCGCTGTTCCCACTAGTATGTCATTAAAATTTTAATTTGGAGAATTTGGAGAAATGAGTTGCTGTACTAGTTAATTGATTTGTTAATTAATATTATCTCCATTTAATTCAAGATTACTATTAGTCTGGATATCACCTCATTATGCCAACCCACAGTTGTATATAGATCAATCATGTCATTAATCATTAGTAATATTAATAAAACATTTCTTTTAGGAGAGGGGAAAAACCTATTTCAGCTATTTGATTGAAGTTTATTTCTAATTTTATTGGTTTTCCTCAATAAGAAGTTAAATTGTTGATTCTTCAATCAAATTCAAGGCTAAAAGAATTCAAGAACATACTACATTGTGACTTTTGGATATTTCCACTAGGCCTTCATTTAATTTATGGCAGCTAAAGGCCATCCATTCTGTGCAAAACCAGATGATCTTTAAAAGCCTTGGAACAATTATCTGAGTTACACTTATCTGAGTTTACCCTGTAATGAAGTCAGACTGTCAGGAAAAATTACAGGAGTATTCAGTATTCCCATTTTGCTGGGTCAACAAAGTTGCTGTGAAACAATTCAGGTTCAGTGCAATACACCAGAATACTATACAGACCACTTTTAGACAGTTTTTCTTCAGATTGTTAGATATCTAATCCTTCTCTTGAGCTTGGGTATTCCTTGAAGACGATTTCATCTTGGAAGAATTTTTTCTGTTAAATGTAGTGTATAGAGGCAACTGTCAGCTATCAGCTGTGATGAGTAACGTTACATTGCAGCTTGGCTTTTCTACCTCCATAGTTTTACTAAGAAGACTGAAGTTCCATAGTGTTACTTGTTGTACTCTGTGGCACACTGAAAAACAACTTAGTGTTTGGTTGGCATTATGAATTTGCAAGAGAAGGAACAAAACAGTGAAATTCAGTGGCCTTTATCAATACACTAAATAGACAAAACATTAGAGACTCCTAATTAATAATGTGTTCGCCCTCCTCTAGTGAGAATAGGGATCAATTCCATCACATGCTGGTAAGTTGTGGAAGGTAGTGCCAGCCAAGGCTATTCTTCTATTATCCACAGTTCCACACTAGATGTTAATGCCGAATTAATGGATCTGATGTCTTGTTTAGTGACATCCAGAGACATTCGATAAGGTTTAAATCTGGAGACATTTTGAGCTACAGGAAAGGTAAACTCAGATAAATGCTCCTTGAGCTACACCTGGGTGGTAGGGGCACGATGGGGCAGCACATTGTCCTGCTGAAACACACCATTGGCTACAAGATGCATAGAAACCATGAATGGATGTAGTTGATCAGCCAGAACATTCTGATAGTTCGCAATGTTTAAGGATCTCACCAGACAGACTAAGGGACCTACTGTGTCTCATGAGAAGATTCCACAAACCATCACAGAGCTGACCTGGCAGGTTGGACCAACATCTCATGTTGTCAATGCCCTACCCACATCCTCTGCCAGACTGGTGCAGATGCCAATGAGATTTATCTCAACATGACTCAGTGTCACACTATAGAGATACAGTTTTGATGTCCCTAGCACCAGACAAGAAACATTGTCCGATGATAGCAGCAACAGTGGATGCAGCTTTGTGCATCAATGGTATATTGACAGCAGACCATTGATACAGTTGCCTTCTAAAATCCTAGGGTAGTTACCACTTGGACGATAAAATGAACCATCTGTCTTGTACCTATAAAGTGTCCATGATCAAAGTCACTAATGTCGCAACATTTATCCATGTTCATTGATTGTGATGCACTGCTGGGAAGCCCAGATGTCTGCCTATTTATAAGGGTTTGTTTGGTTTGGATTTATTTCACTATGCACTGGATATGCCAGTGTCAACTTCCCATCATTTTACTTAGCAGTTTATATTTTACATAAATACAATTATATTTTCTGATCATTATCTTTTGAATTTACAACAAAATAAATTATTATTCCTATTGAAAATAATTTACTATTAAATGAAATTATATTATTGCAGTATTTTAATTACTGGAAAATTAACATTCAGCTGTCTTAATAGGAAAATTCAAATTAATTCAAATTAATAGATATTACAATGATGTAAGTCTTAATATTTTGATATCTTATATCTACGGTATCTATATTAAAAATCTATATAATTCTATTTTGCCTCAATATCAGAATCTGTTGATAGGAATATTGTCTTTCCTAATAGGACTGTGACTTTTATATTCTGAAATGATATATTAATAATAATAATGATAGTATTATTTTTATATAATAAAAATGTAGTCATTCAATACAAAGATAAGTAAATATATTTTTAGGATATTCAAACAAAGTTATTGTCCCAGAAGAATTATAAATTTGCAATGGAGGGACAGACTTTTCAACTTTTAAAAAAAGGCAATCCAGAAATGCTAGAGAAAATTGTGCATCAGTCAGTCATATTTGCCCGCATGTTGCCTGATCAGAAAAGTCAATTAATACAAATTTTACAGAATTTGGGGTAAGTACTTACAAAAGTTTTGTCCATGAGTAACTTTAATTTTATTAAATTAATGAACATTAGACTTTAATCAGCATATTTATGATATTATATTTTACTGAAACTCAGCAAGACAGATTTTCGAAAGTAGTAATTTATAAGAAAAATAAATAAACCTTTTAACGACACTAAGAATCTCGATTTCTATTCATTTGAAGTTTCTAAATCAACCAAATATGTATAATTACATTATGAATTCTTTATAACAACATTCTGAGAAGAATAGATATACAGTAGATTTCACTAACAATACCAATTCACTGATAAGACAATATCACAAATAGCAAAATGAATAGAGTGCAGAAGTGAAGGAGTTCCAAAGTGATTTTAAATTCAGGTGCCACATTAGGCAATTGGTAGAATGAACTTTACAGCTAAATAATCAAGTTGAATGTAAGGAGATTATGTTATTAATCTTAAATCCTACAAATTTGTCTTACTTCTTTCATTAATATGCACAGTGTGGCTATAAGAATGGAGAGGTTGTACATTTTCATATTCAGTCTACAACATAGAAGTACATACAACTCCATTAAATATCAAATGTCTGATGGAGTTGTTAATTTCCCAAATGCTTGTTGAGCAATCCTGGCCAAAGAAACAGCTTCTCTATGGATATTAGTTATTCAGTTTTAGCGAAGTTCATTCAGTTATAGTTTACATAAGACTTTTTATTTTGAAAAAATGCAATGTTTAATTTTAATCATGACTCATTTCCTATCAGTTCCAAATTGTGAGCTGAAGCTTTCTGCATGAACGCATTTGTAAATGTTTTAATCTGAAAAATATTTTATAAGGATTATGGATTTTTTTAATTTTTTTTTTTATATTTTAATCTATGAAATCATTTTTTTAATGAGTCAGGCATGCTCAAATGAATTTTCTTTTATAAGAAAATAAATTATAAATAGTTCCTTTTTTTTTCTTTTTGAGGGAAACTGAAACTGGAAATATAATAGTCTATAATTTTACCATAATTAGAAAATTTTAAGTACTGGAAAATAAAGCATTTTAAAAAATGCATTATTTGTTGATTATGCATTAAACATGTTTTCTGCTAAAATTAATAATTGTAAAATACCATTGCAGTAAAATTAACAAAATTTGTAAAATCAAAACATTAATTAATGATAGTAAAACTAATGTGATTTTTTTTGTTTTCATTTGTAAGACATCAGGTTGGCATGTGTGGTGATGGAGCAAATGACTGTGGTGCTTTAAAAGTAGCCCATGCAGGAATTGCATTGTCTGTAGATGAAGCTGCTGCAGTTGCTGCTCCTTTTACTTCTTCTAAAGTTAGTATTAGCTGCGTTCCTCAGTTAATAAGGTAAATTGTAAGAAAATTATACAAAATTTCAATGTAAATATTATTATTATTATTTTGTAAAAGTTTCAAACCATGGGTTTCCCCAGCAAAGACAAAATGGCGGGTCAAGGACCAAAGCCCATATTGCCAAGTGTAAAACAAAAGTGTGCAAGAATGATTAGGGATGTGTGGTTGTGTCCGTAAATTTTCTAACTATTCATGTTGTGGAGTATCACAGCTTACTGGAGTTGTGCATAAGTGTTTTTGTGAAGTCCTAGTGTGCTGAGGCTGTGGCGCAGCATGTGAGGCACCAGACCAGTGGCAGACAGGATGATGGTACGTACTCGATCCTGCCTCCAGTGCTTCTGGAGCTCGTGTGCTAGGTCGGTGTATTTACTGATCTTGTCTGCATGAGTTTTCTGCAAGTTCTTGCTGACAGGCACTGCAATATCAGTGAGATTATTATTATTATTATGTTTGTATGTTTCAAACCATGGGTTTCCCCAGCAAAAACAATATGGCGGGTCAAGGACCAAAGCAC